>JAXBDA010002627.1:0-40918 GCA_036023075.1 Gaultheria prostrata | reverse complement strand
GGGGGGGGTGGGTTGTGGTAGGATAACAAGAAAGCATTAAAAGGTCAGTGTCCTGATATTTTCATTGTTTTTCTAATGTAATCTCATTATTTTTGTCTATTGCAGGCTTCTTTTGTCGTGTGCCAAGTATTTGTTATGTCTTGCTATCAAATAATGGTTCGGAGCATGTTCTAAGTTCATGCAGTGAAGAAAGTGCACAATGACAACTCCATTGACATGAAGAATGAGGTTTTGAGACTTTCACTGGGACACTTCATGAGCTGTAGAATATGATTGAGTTTGCTATGGCTGTTACCCTTCCCAGCGTTCAGCTTCCCTCCAGGATGCGACCTAATAATCCGGTATTTCATCTCAAACACTTACCGATCTAGTTCAAACATGGTGGTACTTAGTGTCATGATTTATCCGGGGGGTTAGAAGATGCATCAGTAGATGCCGTTGTTTTATTGATCTTTGGTGACTGTGTGTGATTGTCATTCTGACCCTTGATTGTTCTGAACCTGGGTTTTTAGTGAAATGCCTTCTTAGTTCGAAATCATTACTGTCGTTGAGGGTTTTAGAAACTGCGTGATAGCTAACTTCGGCCTACTGCTGCAACTGAGATTCTACTTTAAGAAACTTCGCAAAAAAAAAGAAAAAAGGTTGTATAGGAGGAGAAGGAGAGTGAGAGAGAGGGAAAGAGAAATAAAAGGTGATTTTTTTCTCATTTCGAAGATTGTGATATCTTTTTTCTTCTTTGGACTCCACGAGAATTGGGGAAATTAGAATCCAAAATAGGAGAGGTAGGAGACAGATCCAACAAGTATCCTGCAAGATTTTATCAGTTCACAATTACAATTCCATACGAACCACACACAGCCTCATGCTTTTTGTTTTCACGTGCAGTCTATGTAATGAAAACTCCCCATGTGCAGAAAGCTCTGAGTACACTACAAGAACAGAGACCTTTTGCGATGGGACTGTAATGTCAGTGCCTTTACCGTTGCAAAAAATGGGCATCTGCCATGAAAACATGAGATATTAGAAGACAGATATATAAAACTACATTAAGTGCAAATAACATGAAACTATGACATGGGGATGGATTACAGAGTAACATAATACAAGTTGGGAGAAATTTCAAGAAAACCCCCAAAGTTTGACCTCAATGTCTCATAGACTCTTGAACTTCAATAAACTTCAATTACACTCCCAAACTATCACTCCGTTAGTCAATTTACCCCCTTCCATCCAAATCCGTTAAATTGATTACGGATTTTGCTAATAGAGTTTTTTTTTTTCTGTGTTATATGCTTACTGGGGTTTATTTCTCTCGTTCACACACACACACGGACCTACCCATTGACACACCACCACCACCACCACCACCACCACCACTATAATGATTTTTGTGGGTTTTGTTCGTTTCCTCTGTTATCCCCTTCTTCTGATTCGTGTTTTTCTCTTTTGATTTCACAGGCTTGGACTACGTCTGGTTCGCCTCAATCGGCTCTGACCAGTTTCATGGGTGGTTACAATGGCTGCAAAGAAGGCTCGAGCAGAGGAAACCCAAACTGTCCTTCCTTAGGTACATCACCACCGCAAGCCACCGTTAAATTGGAATGACGCATCATGGAATAAGCAAAGTGCATAAGTTAAAAGTCTCAACTATTCCTTTGTCTTGTCACTTTGTTGGTTGCTTTCTGATTGAGGGAGCCATGGGTTCTACAAAATTCATTGACTAGACATTGCTGCATTTGAACTAGCATCTAAAACTTGCACTCTTGGCCTGTAAAACTAAGATTGCACACTTGATACATGGTCATAGACTCTTAGTTGTCTTCTCCTGATGGTCGCTTATTAAGGATGTGTTTGGATTTTGGAACTTGATGAAGAAACAGAAAGAAAGGGAATTAGGGAAACTAACTATTTTCCATCCTTTGTTTGGTTCTTAGTAGGAAAAGGAAAAACAAAAAGAACCTAAGAAAAATAATGGAAAGTTAGTTTCCTCGTTTTCTTCTTTGTTACGCGTCATTGCTATCATTTTTCGTCCTCTTTTCTTTTTGAAATGTAACATGAGAATTCATTTTTCTTCTTACATTTCTTTCATTTTTTTTTTATTCCAAACACAACCTACACCTCTGCCCTGCAATTGGTGTGGTTTGGATGCAATAGGGTGTTGTCAGTTGCTGCGTGCCATTCAATGTGCTCTGCTCATTTTTAGTTGTGCCATCCTTTTAAGTGCAGGCCGGAATGCAGAATTGGAGAGACTCAGTAATGTACCGTTGAAAAACAGCCGAGAAATAGAATTTTTGATGTACTTACGATTTGGCAATGCCTCTCTTTTCACATATGTGGAAAGTTAGTAGTTGTCCAAAAGCAAAATGTAGAAGATGGAATGTTCAAAAGTAGCAAAATGGAATATGTCATTTGTTTGGGAGACACCTTTTCCTTTTGATTACATTTGAAATATTCTAATTCTGACAGGTGAATTCTTTGTAGGTTCCTTCTATCTCCCAATGAACATTCTATCGATGGCCTTCTTCAACTACTACTACACTTTTCTACAGCTGGAAGCGACAAGATGCATCTATCCCACTTGTCCAACCGGGTAAAAGTACAGCTGCATTTATCAAACCGGTAATTTCCCATCTACTTAAATATGTAATGTGGCCTGTCGTTGGATTTTGTTCCAGGCTGTTGTTTAGCCACCTTTTTGTCCTGATTTAGCCATGTATTTTTTGGTTCTAGATATATGGCAAATGAATCTACTGATTACCACATTACCTGATTTAGCCAGCTTAGCTGGTGTTCACTCTTTCTTTATGATGAGCATTTGAATTACTGATGTCGGATGAGCTATCGGTTACTGAACATTGGAACTTCAGTAGAATGTTTTTGAACATTTTTTATCCTAACAAGAACTGCTTGACATGGTGTTTGGTTGTCATAATGACCTGAATGAATTCTCTCTTTCTTAAATGAGACAATTTGAGTAAACTTTTGTGTTTATTTTCAATGCATTTTACTTCATTTTGTTTTCTTGAACTTGTATGAAATAGGATACCCTGCATCTGGTTGCGATGACTTCATAATTTCATTTATCTCCCCTCCTGCTCTATTGTTAACCAGCCAGCCAGCCCCCAACAACCCACCCCCGCCTCGTCTGCGGAACTTGTATGCATCAGGTTTAGATGACCTTGTAATTTGATTTAACTGTCCACCTCTAGTGTTGTGTTTGCTATGCAACTATTTCTTTAGCTTACAAGTTAGAATTGAAAAAGTACTCCATTCTCTGGTTGGGGTTTTACTCGCTATGAGTTCTGAATAGATTCTGATGCAGGCATTTGGGTTCTTTGTTTGCTCGTCTCAATTTTCATAACTTGAAGACTGGAGTTACTTTTGTACTGAATCTTCTGAATGTAAAAATCGCCTGCAGACACTTGAGACTCATCTAAGATTCAGATCCGCAATATTTAGTTGGACATTCACCTAGTATACGTAAAATTTGAATTCACCATGATCTATACATAAAGCTCCTGTCTTATGCAAGAACTGCCCAAAGGCACCTCATTAACACCAATACCCTAGGAAATTTAAAGACCATGTAACATAGCTCATCATAGTAAGTAGTAATCTGTAAGGGAACAGCTATGCATGAAGAAGCAGCTTTAAGTCTTTTTTGCTCGACGTACTTGTTGATTAAGAATAGCATATAGCACATTCGAAGTTCCAATATAGAAATGTCCTCTTTTACAATTATTTGGACGGATTTATGACCTTTCTGCGGTTAAGTTTTCAGGTTCTTAGTCGTATATCAGTTCTGGGATCTGCATTTTTGGCAATTTTAGCTGATCGTCCTGTTGCTATTGAACAAACTACACACCTGACTGCATTTTGGGCATTCGCAGGCACATCGGTCCTCATTCTTGTTGGTTGTGCTACTGACACAGCAAGAAAAGTTCAAGGAGAAATAATATCACAGAAGTACAAGAACATAGAGTTTTATGAGATAGACAAGTTGTGAAAATCCAGATTAGAAAGGGGGAAAAAGGAAAAAGTTGATGTTAGTCTTGACACGGATTGTGTATTCTGGAGTCCTTTGCCATGTATATGATAAAGTAGCCATTGTCTTTGAAATTTTAACTTGCATATTGTACAACAGATTCCTTCTTCTGAAAACATGTTAAATTTTCTCTGGTGTTTGGTTAATTCATGAAAAAAGTTTATTCCATCTGGCACGGTAAGTCCTTTTGTGAGGTGGTTTCAAGTGGGTTTAAGGTTGCTCTATAGTGGGAATGCCCTTGGATGGGTGAAATCAGCCTACACCGTAGGAAGCACAAGTGCAAGATGCCTCTTATATAAAACTTATGTGGTGTTTGGATACTCATGGATGTGAGAACGAAACTCAGGGCTTATGAATCATGACTATCTGCTATTCATATTTATTACAGATATTACTCGACCAGTTGTCTTTTTTTACATCAAGAAGTACTCCGTACCTACATTTCTTATGTAAAGACATGTACAATTGAGGATTATATTTCAAAAATATGATCATCCTTGGAAAAATAATCTCAACTTTCTTTTAGATCGTTAGAAATAGATTTTTGTAACCTTATACCCGGACATGTGTAACCAGTGCCCTTATTTACCTAACAATTGTTCATTTTGTATGACATCCCTCAATTTACTTAACCTTTCCAAAAGTTAGAATTAATTTTATCTCATCCCTCACTCTGGTTTAGATAAGTTAGGTGCGATGTTCATATATTTTCTATTACAAAATGAGATTAACAATAAGCAAAGAGCAAAACAAATTGAGCCTCAAGTCCCAATCAATTGAGATTTGATATGACCAAAATTGTGAAACCAACTGGAGTATATGGTATTGGCATTAACACCAACCTTATGGAAAGTTGGATATTTGTATTAAGAGTACAAGTTTCGTACATTTTTCAAGGTAAAATTCTATTATGTGTCATTACTCCTGTTTTGCTTTTTGGTAAATAAGGCTTCATTAAAACGACATTTGATTTAAAAAAACTTCTAGAGGTTTTTTTTTTTTTTTTTGTCATTCAGCATTCCTAATCTATTACATGGAGGAGGGGGGCTCGAATCCGTGATGCAGTGTGGGGCATCCAAGGGCTCTACCGCATAAGCTAGCCACCACTTGCAACTTCTAGAGGTTTACATGATGCAAGAAATGTAATTAAAAGAAGTAAATCCCTGTTCTTCTCTCTTATTATTATTATTATTTTTTACTCGATTGGTTGATGCCCAATTTTGGGAGAGGTGTGAAGGCAATTACAGTGTCAACACTTCATATTGTATTTTTTAAAAAATGTCCCTGCACATTTGAACAAAATACACACGTAGCCACAGGTCCACTCAAATAGAAAAACATCAAATTAAATTCTGATAAGGGCAGTATGGTAACCTACAAAACTTGGTGAAATTACTAAATCAACCCTCCTCACTATCCCTCCATGCAATAAGCTCAACATCCACAAAATGGTCTTTTGGTCCAAAATGGTAATGTGTGTAACAAGCCACCATGGTTATTTTATGAATAGGTTTTTGACAGCTAGCATGCCTTAATATATGAAATAAAAACATAAGAGTAATTCTTTCTTTCATCTATCATTTCCAGATTTCGATAATTAAAACCAAATCTAAGAAAAAATGGTAAAAAAGTTATTATATTCCTTACGTAATTTCGGTTCATTCTATATTCCATTTCCTCTTTTGCTTTAATATTTTTAGTTACCTAATAAACTTCACCCCTATATTTAAAATCCAACGAGGATATTGTTAAACTGATTAAATGCAGTTAATGTAGTCGGCTATCATTCGAATTAGGATTAATAAGGAGATATTTTCATATATAGAAAATTATACTTAAATTCTTTTACACCAGTAAAAATGAATGCATAAATTTCCAACTTATTGAGAAGTAGGAAGACAAAAACGAGAAAAGTGTTAACTTTTTCTGTAAACCGCATACGTTTCGTACTTCTCTCCCTTGAATTTCATGTGTTTAAAATTCTTTTCAAATTAAGTAAAAAATTAAATGTCTCCTTCGAACCTTTTTATCATTATCTAGTTTCCTCTTTTGTGTAAAATCAAACAAGGTAAAACATTAATTCATTCAAGATTTCTTTCCTTTTCTAGTTAATGCATTATAAAATGACAACCGATATCCACAATATGTTTCTTGTGCATAGTTAAAATTATTTCCCAACTCCTAACAAGAAAATTAAACCTCTCCCATGCATGTAACTAATCCAGGTGTAGACAGGTCATTCTCAAAAGAAGGAAAGAAAATGTGTAGACAGGCCATCCTTGCTGTGGTTTGAGAGTATGTTTATAGCCCACAAATTAACGCAGCCAGTCCATGTAAAGCAAAGCCTCACTCCATCATGATTTCCTCAGATAACAATGGCGACAGTGATGAAGAAGACGACGACGAAAGCGAAAACAATGACCATTCAGTTTTCGATTATTGTTTCAGTGAATTACCAAAGGTTTGCTACTTCTTTCACCTTACATGGAACTCCTTTTGTCTCCTACCCTAGTAATTGATCCGGTTTTTTGTACCGTAGTTTTCATGGATCACTAGATCTCATTTTCCAACCCAATTTTTGTTATTCTGAATCTAATTAAGATAAACGAAAAATAGTATTTTTGATCTTTAATTCCAACCCATATTGGCTTATCTCTATATCACTGTCTTCTCGTGGTAGTATCCCTCTGTCTCTACATATGTGTGTTCATTGATCAATTTGATATTACTCAACCCCACGTTTACGGCAATTACATGGATAAAGCTCAAATTTCAGGTACACGAGAACTAGGGCCCCTCCATCCACATCGGCTGATCCCTGGGTCTGATTGTTTTCAGGTAATTTTGTATCTCCTATATATTTTGTTAGCATCGCTGATGTCCCTCCTAATACTCCACACTTCCCGTTTTCGATAGGGTTATATTATGTGTTCATTGTACTAAATCTGTTGTTGTATCTCATTCTCATAAATGCATAAACAAAATCATCGTATCTAGTTTAGGTATGAAGCTAATCCTTGCTATGGGTTAGATTGCCCTCAATTGGATTGGACATTGGAGTGTGGTTCCACAATGATGTGTTTTCCAAAGCAAATGTTTTTTCCCCAGACAATAGGATGTTAGTTTGTTAGTAGAGTTAGATTACTGTGGTAGGCGACCGTAGCTCCCTCGACTTTATACTAAGACCTCAGATACTGCCACCTAAGCTCCCTTTCATGACCACTCGAGCTACAGCTTTGGGTCTCCATAAGCCATGTTGCTATGTCACCTTTGTGCAAGGTTCTAAAACTCGCTAGGCGCTCCCAAGGTGGCCAATCACCTTCTAGCTTCCAGGGCCAAGTCGTCGGCGCCTAGTCGGGCTGGTAGGGTTAGTCGGCGAGGGGCCTTCTAGAGCCTAGTCGGCGAGTACTTCGCCTTCGAGACCTTCTTTTAGAACACTGCCTTTGTGGCTAGCTACGAAGCACCGACACGGCTCGGGGTCACCGTATTGCGGTGTCCGGACACGGGGACACGGGGGGAAACGTGTCCGGACACGCCACCTGGAGGGGGACACGGCTTAATCGAATTTTTGGAAGGGGACACGGCAGAGAGAGAGAGAGAGAGAGAGAGAGGGAGAGAGAGAGAGAGAGGAGGAGGAGAAGAAGAAGAACGATGCAGTCCAGTCGATGAAACCCTCCGATCGCCGATCGCCGACGAGATCTTCCAGTCGGTCGATTCTGTCGTATTTTTTTTTCGTTGCGCTATGGCTGCTGCTGCTAGGGTAAAGACGTAATAGGAGTATATATAGATGTGTGTAATTACAGTACACACCCAATAATTACAATTCACACCTAATAATTTTGATTTTTAACACATTTACCCCTAAAAATTAAAAATTCTTACAAATATACCCTTATTTTTACATTTTGCAACAAAAAATATAAAAAATTAATATCTATTCATATTTTTCATTTATTTATTTTTCCACGTGGCGTGTCCCCCGCCGTGTCCGTGTCCCCATTTTTTTAGAATTACCGTGACCCCGTGTCCGTGTCCGTGCATCATAGGTGGCTAGACATGTGATTGCTTGCCCTTGAAATCTATCTTGAGAACAATGTACATTTTTAGGCCTATTGTTGGCTTATTGTTACTTTTTCTTTACTTTGTTTATTTGTTTTTTCTTTAAACGTTTTGTGCTCTTTAGCATGGAATTTGGATACTCCAAAATGCCTTCGTACGCATATCCAATAATGCTCGGATATGAAAACCCAGCGGATACAAGTTGGATATCTCAAGTATCAGGTTTTCCCACCCAGTTTTGTTCCTTTTCAATAATGGTTGGGATACAACATAGGCCAAATAGTGTTTTAAATGGCGCACGCCAGGGCGACGTGGCGAGGTGCACCTGTAGAGCCTTGGGGAGTCGTGGCGAGGTGCAGGTCGTCGAGGTGCCGGTGAGGCGCTTGTGGCGCGCGCCTCAAGGATTCTTTAGTCATGTTATTTAGAATAGGCCCGAATCAATCTCAACATTGAGCTATGACGCATAAAGGTGGGCTAAATGCACTTAACAGTTTCCTTCAATGTAAAAGGGAACTAAACATTAGCCCTAGAAATCAGATTTGCTCTATCGATAGTCATAGCAACAGCTCACCCTAGAGTCTTGAAGTCTCCTCTGCTCTGTTTCCAGCTAAGGGAGAAGAAGCGGACGTGGAGGGATATAAATCAATGATGAAGATGGAGTCGAAGTTATTGGTGTCGAGGATGACTAATGGGCATACGTGACTCGATATTTGATTACCGTTATTCATTTGCTTGTCTCCAAAGCTAATCGTCTATATGTTAGCTTTTTATGGATGATATGTATGTTTTGTGTAGTATTTGGTGGTCTAAACATTGAAATGGTTATGTTTTATGATATTTGAAAGTTTTAAAAGTGTTTGCTTGTGTTGAAAGTTTTCCCTATAATAGAATTCTACTTGTTATAATAACGTGTACCTCGCTTTGATGTGGTGCGCGCCTGACCACGCTCCTCGCGCCAAGGCTCCCTAGGACCATTGCGCGCCATGAGCCATTTAAAACACTGGGTCCAAAACATAATTCTAATACCCTTTAATTGAGGCCAAACTGTGAACAACGCAGCAGTTAAAAAATTAAAAGAACCGCATATATTGTAAATCTAGAAAGAACAGAGGCCCTAGCGAACATTCCTCTCTATCTGCAATGAATAAAACAAGGAGAAAGGAAAAACACGGGTGAAAGGTGGACTTGAAGCAACAATTGTTTGCAACAATAGCTATGCTAAGACAAGAAGAAAATAGACAAGTCAAGGGTCGGAGTGAAGAGAAAATAAAGGAAAAGATGTATCAAGTGTAGCACCACAAAGAGAAAAAACCATGCCTGTGGTATATAGGTATTTGTGCAATTTCCTCTTAGACATGAGACATTACAACTCCCATTGTTAATTTTTTGTCAAATGCTGACATACATAGACACAACTAAAAAGTTTTAAGTTCATTTGATACTCATATTTACAAATATGCTAAAAAATGATCAGACCAACATAGAAGTCTCTATTGCACATAGCATCGGCATGGATGCATGACATGATGATGACACTCTAAAACGCAACCTTCCGAGAATTGGAGGACATAACATGCTGGGACACGTCTCTAAAACATAATCATATATTCTATTATGGAATGATAAATGAAAAATAAGACTCTACATTGTTTGCACTTGTCGTTGCCACATTAACTAGAGTGTTCCAACATAATCCTTTTCGAAATTCACATTAATCTTTGTCATCAATCAAATCATCAATGAAAATACTTAACTTCCATTGGGCCAACCACTTTATTTGACACCTTTGAAGTGTCCAACGAATGTCCATAGTGTCATATGGTGTCCCAAACAAATTCTAGATCGTAACACAAAAAAAATAAAAACTAGAATACCTTTCATTTGAGTGTGCGACATGAGTCAGGAGAGTACTGGTGCCCGAAAAGTTTCTGACACCGCATGTGAACTCCATAGAAGTGTCCGTGCTTCATAGATTGATGCAATTACACGATACAATTACGATTCCATACAAATATGGGAATATGCATAAACCTAAATGATAGGATGTGGATATAGCAAGACAAACATGTAAATAAGTACTTTTATAATCTTGTTATAGAGAGAAAATTAAACCAAAAGCTAGAGTGCATTTAGCTCATTCCATTGAAACCATATTAAGAAAATTAAAGAACATTGTAACTCTGATTTTTTTGGGAGCATGCATAAATACTCGCGTTTTTCTTACGTCCTTGATGTGGGAATAAACTCGATGCTAGGTGACTCAATGGGTGTTTTTAATAGCTTTTATACGATTAAATAGATTATGCTTTTGATCCTTGTCCGATGTAGTAAAGCCCAGTTGTTTTGCACCAAATAGTAGTAAATAGCCGTGATGATCTCACACGTGGATATGATTCAAGCCCGAAATTTCCCTGAGAATATTCAAGATTTTGTATATTATATTGGTGAGATTGAAGGGGAAATTTATATCAAGTCGGAATCCATTAACGGTTATTTGGAGTGGAAGTGCAAATGATACAAATTATATCAACATACGAGATTGATAGTGTTGATCTAAAAGATGGCCTCAAGATATTTTTGGGCTAAGGATTACTACATATAATGCTGAGGCGTCACGACACATGAACACTAGTAGGTCCTTGCAGAACTAAGTTGTTCAAAATATTTTTGGATAAAAATGGTTCAAGATACAATGGTGGCAGCTATTGGTGATGTTGGAATGTCTTGACGATGCTCATCTGCCCAGATGCAACTACGTTGGGATTTTTTGGATAAGAAGATGCTTGCACATTGGCTATGCAATGTTTTTTCTCACTGATATGGATGCAATCATATGAGATCGACGTGCTGGTCAAAATTCAAGTGTACTAGAAAAATGATACATGTGGTTATTCCATTATGTTAGAAATAGTTGACAATAAATGATTGAGGCAATACGATTGAGGCAATATGTAGCCAATCCCTGATGAATTGATGGAAGCTTAATTTTTCTTTGGTTTACCTACTCTTACAAGGCTTAATTTGGTTTTGGTTTCACATTACCTTACACGTGTTTTCTTTACAATGTCAAGTTTAGTAGGATGAAGAAAGGATACTGGTGGGTTTTGGTAAGCTTTAAATGTGAATTATATTGATCAACTCGTACTTGTTTTAAATCGCTTAGAAGCGACTTTACGAATCTTTCCAACGATTGATGATGACATGCGTCGTAAATGGTAATGTATAACTTTGCTATTATTCATTTTGTTACTAAAGTGTTACTTTTGTTTTTAGGGTCCAAATGTGAGAGTTGTGGAATTTCAACCTTCTTTAAAAAAATCTAGCATAAAGCAAAGATCTATGTTAAGAAAAATAAATCTAGAATGATTAACTTGGAAAAAGAACGAGATATAAAGCAATTTGGGAACTACCAATTAACTTCAAGTTAACCTGAATTGTAGTCTTTTAGTTGTTGCTTCAAAACGTGTAGATCTAACTGTTTATATGTTCTATGTTGGCTTAGAGTGTGCTTTTTTAAGAACGAAGTACTAAATTGAAAAGGGGGAAAATTCTATTACAAAAGTATAATGTTTCTCTCCAACATAGGCCGAAAAAGCCCTTATTGTAGCGATGAAGTTATAAAGTTGTTACGGCTTTAGTGCTATAGTACGGTTAGTTACGTTATCCTTTTGGCTTTAGTGCCCTTGTATGTTAGTACGTATTAAAAGAGTTTTTGTGATCTTCTTTTAACAGTTGATGATTTCGCCCGTCTTCTTCTACTTCTATTATAACTTCCTTTGATGTCAAGTTACCTATTTTTTACTAGAAGATAAAGTGTTGTTTTATGTTTTAAAAATGCAAAATGTAACTATTAGGATTTTGACCTTTGTTGAATAAGTCAATCATACAACAAAGATCAATACTAGTAATTACAAATCTATAATGTACCCGTGGAAAACTAATGAAACATGTAAAACAAAGTGACAAACATCACTTCTTTTATGCCTTTTTATGAACTTATGTGGTTGAAACTTAAAATCTTTTACACTTGTGGCTAGCCAAAGTTACCTGCGTATTGATAACTGGCTTTTACCACTTGCCTGGCTCTAGATGAAATGACTCCGACACTTTACACATATGCACACCTGACACATGTACGGCTGTAACCGAGTCCATGTAAAGATGTGCCTCTGTTCCTGTTCTCTCCTTTCTTTCTCTTTTTTTTTTCTTTCCCTTTGTAGCTTCTTTTGTCACCGTCAAAGAAACCTCTTTCCCTCATTCATCTGCGTCTCATGTCACTATCCGGATCTTGTGTACCACCTCTCCCTCTCATCTCTGCCCCTCCCTCCTTTGTCTTTTCTAGCATTCTCTTCTTCACGCTCTTTTTGTTTTGCAAGTCCACCACACCAGCTGTGATGATCAGCTCTCCTTAGCTGAACCTGCCATTTTCCTCCCTCTCTGCTAGCCTCAACCATTGTAGCGTAAGTACAATATATTCGGCGTTGTCTTCCAATAGAAATCATCTGTTCTCTTCTTCTATTCCTTTCTGTCTATTTCTTCCTATTGTGTCCATGTTGTTCTTCAAATCCCTTCAACCCGCAACTATAGCCGTTTACAAGTACCGACACGGCTCCCAGCCGCCGAACTGCAGTATGGGACACCGGGACACAGCGGGGATATGTACGGGACACTCCCTTATTTTTTGTTGAATTTTCAAGGGGGACACGGTCCAATTGACGAAGAAGAAGAAGAAGAACCTGCTTTCGTTGACAACGACAAAACCCTCCGATCGACGACGATGACAATGCAGGTACAAATCCAATCGACGACGATGATGCACAGAGGGTTTCCGACGACGACACAGAGAGGGCTCCTCGCCGCCGCCGCCGCCGCTGATGGAGCGAGGGGTCGGCGACGATGATGCAGCGAGTGGTCAACGATGATGATGCAGCGAGGGGTCCATTCGATCCAGTCGGTTGGTGTCTGCTGCTGCTGCTGCGGCTAGGGCACAACAAATAGGAGTATATATATCTTGTGTTTAATTAGACTACAAACCCAAATATTTTAAGTTATAACATATTTACCTCTCAAAATTAAAAATTCTTACAAATATACCCTTATTTTTACATTTTGCAACAAAAAATATAAAAAAAATGTGTAAATATATATTGTTTCATTATTATTTTCCACGTGGCATGTCTCCCGCCGTGTCCATATCCCTATTTTTTTAGAATTCCCGTGTCCCCGTGTCAGTGTCCATGTCCGTGCATCATAGGCAAGCACTAATCACCGCACCAGAATTTCATGCTTCGGCGTTACATCCGTGTACCTCTAAACCCTTTTTTCTCGTTTCTATGAAACCTATTATATTTTGCTATTACTCCAATGATCTCGCGTGAGTGGAGACATGCCAGCTTCTTCTTTGGCTTTAAATTGTGCTTATGACTCTTTTATCAATGTGTCAACACCAGGTCCTGGCAGTTTAGGTATAATCACTTTGTAGTGGCTTGATTGTGGGTTTATCCACTTCAGATATAGTTGTTTGGAGTTTCGAAGTGTTGTATCATTTTTTGGGGGTGGTAGGATATCAAGAAAGCATGAAAAGGTCAGTGTACTGATATTTTCATCGTTTTTCTCATGTAATCTCATTATTTTCGTCTATTGCAGGCTTCTTTCTTCGTGTGCCGAGTATTTGTTATGTCGTGCTATCAAATAATGGTTCAGAGCATGTTCTAAGTTCATGCAGTAAAGAAAGTGCAAGATGACAACTCGGTTGACATGAAGAATGAGGTTTTGAGACTCTCAGTGGGACACTTCATGAGCTGTAGAATATAATTGAGTTTGCTATGGCTGTTACTTACCAGTGTTCAGCTTCCCTCCAGGATGCGATCTAATGATCTGGTATTTCATCTCAAACACTTACCGATCTAGTTCAAACATGGTGGTACCCATGATTTATCCGTGGGGTTAGAAGATGCATCTGTAGATGCCGTTCTTTTATTGATTTTTGGTGACTCTGTGCGATTGTCATTCTGACCCTTGATGATTCTGAACCTAGGTTTTTTAGTGAAATGCCTTCTAGTTCAAAATCATTACTGTCGTTGAGGATTTTAGAAACTGCGTGATAGCTAACTTCGGCCTACTGCTGCAACTGAGATTCTACTTAAGAAACTTTCCAAAAAAAAAAAGAAAAAAAAAGGTATAGGAGGAGACGGAGAGTGGGAGAGAGGGAAGGGAAATAAAAGCTGATTTTTTGCTCATTTTGAAGATTGTGATATCTTTTTACTTCTTTGGACTCCACGAGAATTGGGGAAATTAGAATCCAAAATAGGAGAGGTAGGAGACAGATCCAACAAGTATCCTGCAAGATTTTATCAGTTCACAATTCCAAACGAACCACACTCAGCCTAATGCTTTTTGTTTTCACCTGCAGTCTATGTAATGAAAACTCCCCATATTCAGAAAGCTCTGAGTACGCTAAAAGAACAGAGACCTTTTGCGATGGGACTGTAATGTCAGTGCCTTAACTGTCGCAAAAAACAGCCATCTGCAATGAGAAGATGAGGTATTAGAAGACGGATATATAAAACTACATTAAGTGGAAATAACATGAAACTATGATATGGGGATGGATTACAGAGTAACATAATACAAGTTGGGAGAAATTTCAAAAAAAACCCCAAACTTTGACCTTAATGTCTCATAGACTCTTGAACTTCAATAAACTTCAATTACACTCCCAAACTATCACTCCATTAGTCAATTTACCCTCTTCTGTCCAAGTCCGTTAAATTGATAACGGCTTTTGCTAATAGAGTTTTTTTTTTTTTTTTCTGTTATATGGTAACTGGGGTTTATTTCTCTCGTTCACACAAACACACAGACCTACATACCCACACACCACCACCACCCCTACAATGATTTTTGTGGGTTTTGTTCATTTCCTCCTTTATCCCTTTCTGATTCGTGTTTTTCTCTCTCTCTCTTTTTTTTTTTTGAGGCTTGGGCTATGTCTGGTTCACCTCAATCGGCTCTGACCAATTTAATGGGTGGTTACAATGGCTACAAAGAAGGCTCGAGCAAAGGAAACCCCAACTGTCCTTCCTTAGGTAGCAATAATTGCCAGGATTGTACCCAAACCCTCGCCGCCTCCATCAAAACCGGAAGCTGCCTCTTGTTTAGAGAATGCTTCATCAAATCCCATTTCCTCTGTCCCAATCAAAAACCCGAAATCAAGCTCAAGTCCAATTTCCGGCAGTGGATAAGGGTGGAAGGAGGAGCAATAATCGACATCTAGTTTGGCAATTTCGCCTTTGAAGGCATCATCAATTATTCCGTTTTTGCAAGGGTGGAAGTGGCTCCCGTGTAACGAACTGATTCTGGGTTCTTCGGCTAGAAATGTTACGGCGGTGGATAAGGGTGGGCGGAGTAATTGGCTTACGAGGTTGTTGAATTGTGGAACGGAGAATGCTAAGGCTGTTTTGACGGCGTTGACTGTTACTATACTTTTCCAATCGTCGTTGGCGGAGCCAAGGTCGATTCCGATAGCTTCGATGTATCCGATTGGATGTGGGTGATCGTGTGTTAGCTGAGAAGGTAATCTTTACCCTTAACTCAATTCTTTTCTGAATACTCCCTCCGTCCCCATTTTATAGTCCCAGTTTGCACTTTTTGCTGTCCCCAAAAAATTGTCCCATTTCAAAACTAAATGGGTAATAGGTAATGAATTCTCTCTTTTACCCCTCCTTTTGAAATTAGTACTACTAAAAAAGTAAGAAAAATGTAATGATTGAAGGGTAAAATGAGAAAAGTAGATTTTGAAAAGTGCAATGATTGTGTTCCCTTATTTAGTTGGAATCCCTAAAAGGGACCATAAAATAGGGACGGAGGGAGTACTATTTTATGTCTTTTGAATGTGCATTTGTTCTTATGTCATTGGTAACATGAACAACTGATGGGACTTAGCCTTAGTATAAAGTACATTTTGATGGATAAAATCATAGATTACCAGAAATGTGTTAGAGCTCCAGAGGTAGGTGGTGACTCAGTGGTCTATGGTGGTGTTGTGGAGGTTGACTGGTGGTGTTATGGTGGTAATCATGTGTGGGCCCCATTCCAGGGCCCCCACGAACGATCCAAACCGTTTGATTATTTTCGAAATAGTTTTTTTGAGTTAACCCTGAAAAATTCAACTCAATCGGCTACATGTAAGTGCCCAATCCAATCGTTCAAGGTTTCATTCAGATTATAAGATCCTGAATTCTGAATGAAAAATTGGACAATTCGATATCTTGAATTCTGAATGAAAAATTGGGCTATTCGATCAAGCACTTACATGTATCCGATTGAGTTGAAATTTCCAGGTTAGCTCGAAAAATTATTTGGAAAATAATTAACGGTTTGGATCGTTCATCGGTACATCATAGACCATATTTTTGAAAAACTTATCTTGGTGCACAACCAAAATGGTAGGTAGGGCTACTAAGAGTTAACCATCATTAACTCCTCTGTCAAAAACATTAACACAATGGAGCGGAAGAGGTTTTTTTGTTGACAGAATATAAAGTTCAGATGTGGTTTTGTTGATGGCTGAAGTCCAGGTATTTTTTTGAGAATAGGCTGAAAGTTAGGGGCTTTTTTGAATTTTCCCTATTCATTTTGTGACTAAAGTGTTAGTTTTGTTTTTTGGTTCCAAATGTGAGAGTTGTGGAATTTCAACCTTCTTTAAAAAATCTAACATAAAGCAAAGATCTATGTTAAGAAAAATAAATCTAGAATGATTTACTTAGAAAAAGAACGAGATTTAAAGCAATTGTAATTATTTGGGAACTACTGATTAAGTTCAAGTTATCTCAATTGTAGTCTTTTAGTTGTTGCTTCAAAATGTGTAGATCTAACTGTTTATATGTTCTACGTTGACTTAGAGTGTGCTTTTTGTTTTAGAACGAAATACTTAATTGAAAAGGGGGAAAATTCTATTTCAAAAGTCTAATGTCTCTCTCCAACATAGGCCGAAAAAGCCCTTATTGTAGGGATGAAGTTACGTTATCGTTACGGCTTTAGTGCTACAGTAGTTTTAGTTACGTTGTCCTTTTGGCTTGAGTGCCCTTGTATGTTAGTACGTATTAAAAGAGTTTTTATGATCTGTTAACAATTGATGATTTCACCCGTCTTCTACTTCTATTATAACTTCATTTGATGTCCTTGAGTGCCCTTGTATGTTAGTACGTATTAAAAGAGTTTTTATGATCTTTTAACAATTGATGATTTCACCCGTCTTCTACTTCTATTATAACTTCATTTGATGTCAAAGTTACCTATTTTGTTACTAGAAGATACAGTGTTGTTTTATGTTTTAAACTTGCGAAATGTAACTATTAGGATTTTGACCGTTGTTGAATAAGTCGATCATTTGAACAAAGATCAATACTAATAATTACAAATCTATAATCTACCCATGGAAAAGTAATGAAACATGTAAAACAAAGTGACAGACATCACTTCTTTTTTACCTTTTTATGAACTTAAGGTTGAAACTTAAAATCTTTTACACTTGTGGCTAGCCAAAGTTACCTGCATATTGATAACTTGCTTTTACCACTTGCCCGGATCTAGATGAAATGACTCCGACACTTTACGCATACCCGCACCTGACACATGTACGGCTGTAACCGTGTCCATGTAAAGATTTGCCTCTGTTCTCTCTCTCTCTCTCTCTCTCTCTCTCTCTCTCTCTCCTTCCTTTGTAGCTTCTTTTGTCAACATCAGTGAACCACTTCCCCACATTCTTCTATGTCTCATGTAACTATCCGCATCTTGTGTACCACCTCTCCCTCTCATCTCTGCCTCCCTCCTTGTTCTTTTCTAGTGTTCTCTTCTTCACTCTCTTTTTGTTTTCCTATCTTGCAAATCTACCACACCACCTGTGATGATCACCTCTCCTTAGCTGAACCTGCCATTTTCCTCCATCTCCACTAGCCTCAACCATTGTAGCATAACTACAATATATTCGGTGTCGCCTTCCAATAGAAATCATCTGTTTCTCTTCTTCGGTTCTTTTCGGTCTATTTTTTCCTATTGTGTCCATGGTGTTGTTCAAAACCTTTCAACCCGCAACTATGGCCGCTTGCAAGCACTAATCACCGCACCAGAATCTCATGCTTCGACGTTACATCCATGTTACCTCTAAAACATTTTTGCTCTTTTATAGGAAACCTATTATATATTGCTTTTACTACAATGATCTCGCGTGAATGGGGACATGCATCTGCTTTGGCTTTAAATTGTGTTTATGACTCTTTGATCAATGTGTCAATACCAGGTCCAAGCAGTTTAGGTATAATCACTTTGTAGTGGCTTGATTGTGGGTTTATCCACTTCAGATATAGTTGTTTGGAGATTCGAAGTGTTGTATCATTTTTTGAGGGTGGTAGGATATCAAGAAAGCATTAATAGGTCAGTGTCCGGAGATTTTCATTGTTTTCCTTATGTAATCTCATTATTTTCGTCTATTGCAGGCTTCTTTCTTCGGGTGCCGAGTATTTGTTGGGTCATGCTATTAAATAATGGTTCAGAGCATGTTCTAAGTTCATGCAGTGAAGAAAATGATGCTAAGAACATCTGGAACTTGGACATTGCATTGACAAAGCTATGCTGCATGATGACAACTCCGTTGACATGAAGAATGAGGTTTTGAGACTCAGTGGGACACTTAATGAGCTATAGAATATGATTTTCCTATGGCTATTACCCTTACCAGTGTTCAGCTTCCCTCCTGGATGAAACCTAATGATCTGGTGTTTCATCTCAAACACTTGCCGATCTAGTTCAAACATGGTGGTACTTAATTAGTGTCATAATTTATCCATGGGGTTAGTATATGCATCAGTAGATGCCTTTCTTTATTGATCTTTGCTGACTGTCTTTGATTTGTCATTCTGACCCTCTGTGGTTCTGAACGTGGGTTTTTAGTGAAATGCTTTCTTACTTCAAAATCATTACTTTCGTTGAGGGTTTTAGAAACCGAGATTCTATTGCTGCAACTGAGATTCTACTTTAAGAAACTTTGCAAAAATTTGGTTATATAGGTGGAGACAGAGCGGGAGAGAGGGACAGAGAAATAGAAGCTGATATTTTGCTCATTTTGAAGATTGTGATATCCTTTTACTTCTTTGGACTCCACGAGAATTTGGGAAATTAGAATCCAAAATAGGAGAGTTAGGAGACATATCCAACTAGAATCCTGCAAGATTTTATCAGTTCACAATTCCATACAAACCACACAGCCTCATTAAAGCCTTTTGTTTTGACCTGCAGTCTATCTAACGACAACTCTGGAAGCTCTGAGTACACAACAAGAGTAGAGACCTTTTGCGATGGGGGCCTTTACTGTCGCAAACAGGCATCTGCAATGAGAAGATGAGGTATTAGAAGACGGATATGTAAAACTACATTACGTGGAAATAACATGAAAACCTCAAATCAAGGATTTCAACCCAACAACATCAACAACAAATCCCTCTCTTATCAGCAGTTGCAAGTGGTCCAAGTAAATATTCAACCCACCTTTTTTAATCCATTTTTACTTGGACATATCTTTGTTTGCACTGATTTACTTTCAGTTTCAGCAGTTGAAGCAGCAGTAGGTGATGAAGCAACAGCAGCAGAGCTTGATGATTTGGGGGCAGCCTGAGGTGAATCACCAGGTGGTCCAGAATAGAGTGAGAAACCTTGAGGCTCTTGCTCTGGGTTTGTTCCCGGCAGCTTGGCCGACACTGTCCTTCCTTTGGTACATCACCACCACAAGCCGCCGTTAACTCGGAACCACGCATCATGGAATCTTCTCTGCGCCGCTGCCGGTGAAGTCGCCAGGATGAGAATGACTGCTTCTAACGAAGGATTTGGTATTTACCAGAAGGAAGGACTATTTTATCCTCCTAGAATCCCCAGTTCCGTTTAAAACCTCAAATCAAGGATGTCAACCCAACAACATCAACAACAAATCCCTCTCTTATCAGCGGTTGCAAGTGGCCCAAGTGAATATTCAACCCACCTTTTTAATCCATTTTTACTTGGGACATATCTTGTGTTTGCACTGATTTACTTTTATTTGGTTCTTTCGGGTATTTGTTTTTTTCCAGTTGAAGCAGCATCATCAGCAGGGCTCGACAAATTGGCCCAAGGTGAATCACCAGATGGTCCAGAAGTTGGATATGGTTTCTCCGCGCCACCTTATTTCCACAAGTTTCTGCTATTCACTGATAATCATTACTTTCTTGCCCGTATGTTCAGCAACTTAATGCGAGTTCGTAACAATGACTGCCCTGCTGTTTGTTTATTTCAGAATTCTGTGAGAATTATGCCTAACCAGAAGACTGGGGAGCTGTTCCGGAAGAGAAATCTAGCGACGAGGAGATGAGTGAAGACGAGTACGACTCTAGAGACGATGCTGTGGCGGGGCCAGTGGATCCATAACCTCTCTTTGCTTCTTAACTGTCTGTATCCTTGTACATGATGTTTCAAAAGCTCCCATAAATAGAAATTTACGGAACTATTTAATGGGTGGGATAAAAGAATGTCTCTGCCTGTTTCATTAGCTCCCATTGTTGGCGTACATAAATGTGTTGTTTTATGTTGAAATTATTGTTGTTGTTTTTTGTCATTGGGACTTATTGAATTGGCTGCCATTTAAATGTTTTGTTGTTGGGTTTCAAGTCCCTAGACTTGTGATTATACAGTTTCTCTGGAGTAATTTGCGTGTTGCTATAAAAATAAACTGCGATGTGCTATAGAGCTGCACACATTGGTGTGGAAGCCACACCAGAGCTTGCACAATTATAGTGAGAAAGAGCCCGAGAGCATTTTATAACACGATAGATCTCAACAGAGAATTGAAGAATAAACCCTAGTCGCATCTCGTGGATTTTCAATTCGGAGGATCTGTGGTCATTGTGAAAATTCCAGAAAGGGTGCATTAGGGAACAATTTTGAGAATCCCAGATAGATTCGGCTCAGATTCTGTTTTCTGTAGAAATTCCGAAAAATGGAGGTAGGACGTGTTAGGGAACAATTTTGGGAATCAAAGACAGATTCGGCTCGATTCTTCGTGGAAATTCCGGAAATGAGGAGTAAGACGGATTAGAGAACAATTTTGGGAATCCAAGATAGATTCAGGTCGATTCTGGTCTTTGTAGATTGAATTCGTTGAAATTGTTTGGGAATTTCTTGTAACAAACACGAGTGAAAGCAACAAGCGACCGTAAACGGTAAGGCTTTCTCCCTATTCTCTCTTCCAAACACTTGTAAAGCAAGATGATGCACATTACAATTACAAATGAACCTTTTAACAGGGGTGCCAGACAAATTTGTGCTTCGGCAATGACACCGATGAAGTAACAGTCCAATTAGCAGACTAGCAGTAAGATCCAAGAAATAAAACATAAGAGGCTTAGGGTTGGGCAGCCTTTTCACAAACCCTCAACTCAATTGAACACAAATGGCTGGGCCACCTTTTCCCAGCATCCGTTCTCAATCTCTTCACTGGATTCGCCCAGCTGACTACGCCGGCACCACCACCCACCAACTGTTGAGGTGGTGGTTGATGGGTAGACCGCTGATTCGATCTAGTCTATCTCCCTGTTGAACCCGGCACGGGCCCCAGATTCCGAGTATTGTGACTTACGCTAGGGGATGTAACGTGGCCCGGTGACCCATTCCCCAGCTTTGCCATATACTTTTCCCTTTCGTTTCTCTTCTTTTTGCAAATTACAAGCTCCCCCGAATGAGTTATTAATCGTAGATCATCCTTCTGAGAAATATGGATCCACCTTTTTGGATCTTCAATGCTAGAAACGGCCCCTCAAGATAGGGGCCTTTGGGGAGGATTTGGTTTGGTTTCTACCTCGTTTATCAGTTTAGGTCGTTTGCTTGGGCAAGCGACTTCCTGTCTTAAAAGACGAAGCAGACGTAGAGGTAGTTACTGGGCAAGAGAGAGAGAGAGAGTGCGTTTTTAGCTTCTTGGAAATCCGTGTCCGAGAATGCAATATTTAGGATTTGGAAGAAGAGATCATGCACCTTCCTTGCTTCAGTTGTCACCTGTTCAATTCAGCCATATAGTTAATAAAACTGAGAGAAAATGATGGATGCAACTCTCAAAACTGTGCGCATAAACCCAGGACCTATCACGATGAATACCAACAAAGGGTAGCATTATTTCTTAATCGGAATTCTGTATAGCATTCTACGTGACAAACCCTAGAAGATACCTAATCTAAGATATAACTTCAAGTTCTAAATTGCACATGTTCTCCCTAGAATCCAGCCTTCTATTCCACAAGAAATTCAAACCTAGCAAGGTACTAACAATGCAGGAAAAAAAGAGAGGTTAGCATGATACATATCTTTCGAAAATATCTTCATGTTTTAGGTAAGTATCACCAACCAAACATCACAGACGGCTATTCTTTTCATAAGAACTTGGGAGCAATGGTACTTGTGTGTGCTGGTAGTAAACCCAAACACCAAACCAACTATTTCTTGACCACCTGAGGGCATATACGAGTTCAGATCCAATTTTCCACCAACAGCAACTTGGGTTTAGCATTTGACGTGCTTTGATGCCATGGACTACGGTACAAAGAACAGCAGAGTGGCTTAGAATAAATAGTACACAGCCGACATTTTGCAGGAAATTCTAATGAAAACACAATTCTCATAATTTCTGTCTGAGACAAAGAGAGACTGAAATTCAGACAGGACTTGAAAAGTAACTGTGAAATGCAAGGGTGTGCTCAAGAGAGCATGTGAATTTCAGATAAAAATACCATTAAAGTAGTCTCGAAAGACTTAACTACAACTGTTTTTTCGATTTTATACAAAACACTAGTGTGGTAGTCGTAGTAGTACATATAAACGGGCACCATAGAGACATCAACGTAAACGCACAGTTAAAATACACATTTCATGAAATTATTTTATCCAACAAGGTACCTAAATAAAAGTCATCAGAAAACGTTCTTCTTTCTATCAATTCACAGCCTATAAAATTCGGAAGGAGAAACAACAATTGTCTTGTGCAAGGAAGTAAAGATGACAAAAGCAACCATACCTACTGCGAGAATCCAAAATACTGCATTGTACTCTTTAACATAAACTGCACATCAAACACAAGTTCCATCACTCCATTATATTCAAATCTCTCAACACGCTTACCAATCTTTCGCAAATTCAAAAGACTATTTGCAGCCCCACTCAGGTAAACAGAGTTTTCAATCCTCTTCCACAAATCTGTTAGCAGAGGTACAATTTCATGACCTTCCTTATCTATTCTCCTTCGGAACTTGTTGATTACATTCTTGCCCCGCAAATATGAAGACTATAGGTTACATTTCGCAACCATACAATACATTCAATAGAAAAGGGGGTAAAATTAAATAAAAACAGAAGCACAAGGTTAAAACAAAGAAGTCGAAGAAAACCTCCGGCACACAGAGATTGCTCATGTCTATTATCAAACCAGATATATATATACGTGAGATACTAAAGCCTGGCCTAAAGCAAAACATGCCCCAGCAAATAGGCGCAGAGTTAGGATTTTTATGCACTGGGTTCAAAATATACAATCATAAATCACTGAGGACTACTCACTAATTTTTATAGGGTACACAAGGCAATTTTATAAATATTGCGGGGCCAAAAGTATAAAAATAACTTCAAATTGTCTACTGAATAGCAATCCTAGAGCCTGTTCTAAGTTAGAGGGTTCAGGTGACCCCGATTGCCAAAATTTGGCTCCACCCATGGGTATACCAATCCCTTCTACCCAACTATGCTTCCCTGAGAAATCTGCAGAGAACTCACACCGAATCCTTGATAAACATTATGCAGTATTTACGGAAGCATCAATTTGAGATGGATAATACCCCCTCCCAATAAAAAAGAAGGGGAAGAAAAAAACTGACAAATAATCAAATAGACAATGAAATAACTCAGTGAAAAAGATTCAGCTTATAACCCTTGGGCTCTCCAGGTATTTGGAGCCCAGGGTGATTCCTAGAATGTGGTTGTACTTGTACTCAACTTGAGATGGAAAATGAGACGCATTTTCACCATGGAGAATGGTTTTTCAGTGGAGTATTTCCCTATTGTCACTTCCATGGTATGACGCGAACGAAGCCTAATACTACGTTGCAGCTTTATTTTGGGTTGCAAAACCTGCTCATCTTCACCTTCATCACAATATCGAATCCCACTTCCAGATTTCTGGAGGATCAGCTGAGAGCCTCCGGACATAAAAATTTCACCTTCCTCTAATCCTTACTGTCAGAATTAATCAGAAATAGTATTAGACAGCTGGCAAAAACCAATAACTCCAACATAAACCACTGCTAAATAGACCAAGTGAAACCCACGTCACGTGGAACTTGGATCGTTCTCTCTCTCTCTCTCTCTCTCTCTCTCTCTCTCTCGATTGTTAAGTTAATCATATTATATTGTGGTCGGAGAAATATGGAAACAATCGGAAAAACATGGGGATCACTAAATGCCCTGTCTTGAAACGTCAGCGTACAGTACACACTAATTCAGAATATGCATTCCAATAAGACTCCAAACAAGAATAATAAAAGAACTTTCAAAGCGCTTCAAGCCCATCACTTATTTTCTCGTTCACAGGTTCCAACGTAGTGACTCTGGCATAGCTAGCCGTAAATCGGGCCTGATTTTAAGTTAACAATTGTCCAAGATGCCTTAAGTTGCTAGGAAGTGGATCTAACAATGTTTATCAATCTATCCAACACCCACGCACACGTGCAACTTTGTCTTGTAAGCAGAGATTCAAATATTCATACATAGGGAAGAAGCATAATGCAAATGAAGAGAACTCAAGACCTCCCCGAAACCAAAGCCCTGATACCATATTATGTCACCAATTACCCTAAAAGCTTGAAACATATGGAAATGGGACCAACAATTCATACAGCTATCAAACACTTCGTAACTCCAAGATGGAGCGACTCTGATGAAATACAATATAGATTCAACTTTTGCTTCAGTAGTGAAAGTCGGGGTTTGTTCCCTCGGTTATGATTATATCAAGAACTTAATATGTCCCACATCTAATGATACAGGGGCATCTTATGTTCTTGATAAAATCAATAATTATGGCGATCTAAATAAGCATTAAAACCATATTGGAGAATGAGAACATGCCAAAGAGGAACCCTCATACAAGAAAGTTCACAACACACACACACACACACACACACACACACACACACACACAGAGAGAGAGAGAGAACTCCAAAAGAACATGCCAAAGAGGAACCCTCGTACAAGAAAGTTCACAAAACACAGGTAAAACAAAAGAAAGAGAAAAAAGAAGTCGAAAAGATTACGAAGTCGAAAAGATTACAAAACCACCCATTCAAACTCCTCTCACTTCTCAACAAATCAAAATTTTGTTTAGATTGAAAATGCGTTTAGCTTGAAAATGTCACAACAGCTTCCCAAAAGCAAGGTTGTCAAATTGTGAATCGCCTTGTGAATCCAAATGGCCTTTATCGAAGCGTGATTCAAATCGATTTGAATCTTGGATTGTAAAAGATTCGTTCATGAAAGGAAACTATAACTGTATATGCATATAAATATAGAACATTCTTGAATAAAAGCAAGCTTAGTCTTCATACAGTAAAAATAATGTTTTTATCAACAAGAGTGTAATTATACAAGCAGTTGTGAATATTTTTTAGTGTAATATCCTGCATCATCGCGGATTTGGGGAATCGATCGCTTTATATCTTGTAGCCTCCAAGACATAGTTGCGGCAAGGCTCACCCACATATGTTTGCCATATAAGCAAATTTAAAGACATCATAAAGACATGCCCATCGACTCATATTATAATTAAGTACAGAAATTTCGCAAAACTAATACTAGATGACTCATGAGACCAAGGTATCTTATCAATATCTACTAACAAACCTTCCCCGTACAATGATTAGTTCAACTATAAACCTAACCATAAGCTGACCCTTATCCAACATATCAGAATTAAATTTAGTACAATCTACGAATGTATTCTCAGAAACATTAATTAGTGACGAGTTTGAGTAGACTAAACTTAATGGTTCTATTTTCACATATTTCTATACACTTCACACATTTCAACACACTTTTCAATACACTTTTTCAACCTTAGCGTATGACTATTAGGCACAAGTTAGCATTTTCCAAGTTCATAACAAAACAATAACTCAGAATAAAATCAATAACATGCATATAAATTCACCGATGCCGGTTTAACACCAAGAAAAAAACAGAAAATTCGATTCCAACTGCACGAAATTTCAGGTATGTTGAACTTTTCAAGAACAAAAATAGATAAGAGAGCGCTAACCAGAACTCTGCAAATGGAAACGAGAAAGGAAGATGACGATGATGGAAGTGAAGAACTATTGGGAAATAAAATCAAGAGAAGGGAGGGGGAGAGCTTCACCGCAAACGACGTCGGTTCTAAGGGGACGCCAGATTATTTTTTTATTTTTTATTTTTTTTTCTGAAAGTTGAAACCGGTTATGGTTTTGATTCAGTATAGCCAAATCTATTTTAAAGAAACATAAATTTATTAAGATCAAATACTAATTTATTTTCAATTAATATGAAATTTTTACATGATATGTATTTTTCTACATTCTACAATGTGAATGTCTTAAATCATTAAAATATCACTAAGATAAATAGGTAGAAAGCGTACTTAAAGTCCATTAAAAGTTATTGATATGAAAAGGGATATGATTCAATGTATCCTAATCCATTTTTAGAAATAGAAATTCATTTAGATTAAGTACTAATATATACTTTTTTTACGAGATATTTGTAAATCATATGTGTTACTATAATAACTTCTACACGAAGAATGTCTTGGATCATTAAATAATAGCCAATATAGGTAGAAATCGTTCTTGTAGTACCATCTTAGAACTAAAATGTTAGTTTCTCGGAACGAAGTCGTTTTTGGGACATGACACGGGTTGAACCTGTGTCATGACGTGGAAAATACTTTTACAGAAAAAATTCTTATTCTTTTTCCTTCGCACTGCATTCTCGCCAAAAATTGAGAGAGAGGAAGGGCGGGAGAGAAGGGGAGTAGATGATGCGGCGCCAGGGGCGGCAGACGGCGGAGGGCCGGTGTACTATGGAGAGGGTGAGATGGGCGTTGATGTTATGTGAGTATCTTCAATTTGTTCATAGAAAAGCTCAGTTCATTACATTGTTTGCAATCCAAACTGCAAAGACATCTACGTTAAGCTCTGAACAGTGTGTTTCCTTCAAAATTAGTCACTTACGTGCTCCTTTCTTGGCTTTTGACCTTTGAAATCACCTCGCTTTAAAGTTGTGTTTATGGGTCTTGATCCCGATTTTGAAAATTCCTATTTTCAAATTTGAGTTCGAAAAAAGCATCTTGGAATTTGGAAACAGGATTTGTGCACCCGGTACAAGGCATAGACACGAGGTATTTTGTGGTGGAGTTACCTCTTGGTTAAGTGATAAGAATGTTATGTTGGGATTTGATGTTGATTCAGAGCTGATGGTAGAAGTACCAAACCCGCCGAAAATTCATGCTGTGGACAAGATTAAGTATTTCCGAGAATGTGGTGGCCGTTTGATTCTTATTCGAACTCGAACATTGTCTGATTTGGCATTTACAATCCTTTAGATGGACAAGGACTACTGCCGTTGGAGTGTGAAGTTTTGGATCAAATATAGTTTCTGTATCAGCTGAGATGGAAAGCAAATATAGTCACTATTCTGTTCTGTGTGTGAAGGGGGAGAAGAGAAGGAGAAAGATTTTGGACTTGTATTAGGTATTTCAGAAAAAGTAATATGCTATAATCTGAAGTGCAAGACATGGTATGTGCTTCAATTTGCGCCGCTAGGTGAATCAATAAATTATTGTCATCCTTATGCAACTGCTTATCCATATATTTAAAGCATATTATCCCCTCTTTGAGCATTGTCATGCACAATACATGTTGGAGCTCATGTTTTGTTTTTTCCTGTTTAACTTGACCCAAACATTTCAACGAATTGGCTCCTGGAAACATTGAATATGTTTGTGTCTTAGATGACAGTAGGTGTTCTTTTTCCTTCAAAAAGGGGGATTGCAGGATTATCGTTTTGTTACAAGATGGTTAGGAACCATATCGCTATTTAGAGTTACATAATGCAAGAGGACTATGCTCTTTATCTTTGCTTTTTTTTAACCTGATGGATATCCCTCAGTCAAAAGCCCATTTGTGGTGTCCACAGGGACAAAAAATCTCTGATATTAAGTTTGCTAGCTATGGATTGCCTCAAGGAACGTGTGGAAGCTTTCGGGAGGGAACAAAATCTCAGCTATTGTATGATTGGTTACTTTCACTTTTGCATGACAACAATTGTTAGAAGTCTAAAATAATTTCTCAAATTGCTTCATAGCTTATTAATTTATCCACTCTGCATCCAAGAGATGCCATTTTGCTTAGTCTTTGCTGAACTTCTGCTTGCTGAGCGAGGACTTAAGTTAAAAACCAATGCTTGAGTTGCTGACTCGATCATCATTTAATCATTTCGTCTATTCCGGTCCTTCAGTATCTTAATTATACATTTCTTATTTTCGTAATTATTGCACGTGTCTTGACCAGAATTGGATTGGGAATCAATCTTTTCAGTTAGCGTCGTTTCCAAAGTTTTTGGAGGAGATCCCTGTCCAAACAGCACGAAGAAGCTCTCAGTTGAGGCGGTCTGCAGCTGAAATCATGTTAGACCAAATAATGGAGTAGTTCTGATAAGAGTTTTTAGCTCTTGGTTCAATTGTAAAGTCATTGACAACAACATATGAATTAAGTTTCCATGATTGATGATTATAAACAGTTTATATCCACACAAAGTGCAGTCTAAGAAAATTGAACAAGTTACTGTTTGGTAGAGGGATTTTTGTCCCGGATTGCCGATAATGCCCTTGGTTTGGTTATGTGTCCTGCTGTGGGTGGATTGCTTGATGGGTGATTGGGTAATTTGATACATTTCCCAGATTACTGTATCACCCTTACCAGACTTTGATGTTTTCTGTTTGTGTCTCGTGGATGTGTGCGCATTTTTTCCGGATGTGCGGGGGATTTTTTGAGAAAGCACGATGTGGAGCATTTTGGGTGTTAGTTCTCACCAACTCCTGTAAGTCGTTCTCTCTTTTGCCCATTGTGTTAGGTGAGTACTTGAGGCCACGTTCTCATCCTTGCAGTTACACACAATCAAGTTCTTCTGGAGCGATGAAGAGGACGCTGATCTGGTTCTCGAATTTCTTCCAACCGTTCTGGCGTCGGAGATTAGGAAAGGGAAGAGGTAGGGCGAGATCAAGCGGCCGATTGTGCAGATTCTGTATGGAGTTGACGGGTGTCATAGAAATTCGCCCAAGGTTGCCGATTTTGGTCAGGTAATATTTCAAAGTTCAATTGTTGTATATACGGAGTAAATCATATCAATACATACAATATGGATATGTAATATGTTATGTTTTATGTGTGTATGTAGCCATATAGCATGTAGCTTGTGTGTACTTTGTACTGGATGTATGGTAATTTGAACAATTTCATTGTTGTGTTGGTATGGAAAAACACAAGTTTTCTTTTTCCCTTGGGTGAGTCCTTTTTGTGATGTAAATATTCGGTTGCTTCTGGTTCTTGAGTTTTTATCAAATAAAATCATATTACTGATTCACCTCTCTCTCTCTCTCTCTCTCTCTCTCTCTCTCTCTCTCTCAGAAGTGCCGTAAGTTATCAAATTTGATTCCATTACGGTTGCCTTAATTGATATTGAATAACATGAACGAAACTACATCAAAACTCAAATACTTATACAAGTTAGGTCTGAATTTGTAGGTGGTTTGATGTCTGATTAGCTTCAATATGTATTTTATTTTGCTTTGTGTGTTGTATTCATGCATCTTCTTCGCTTGAATACCAATCAGATACGCTTAGTGGATGTCCAATATTGATTTACACAGTTGACTTCGGGTTTGTTTAAAGAATTCAGACCTTCAACTGATTGACCGATTCTTTTTTCCTTTTTTCACCTTCAAGTTAAGTTAGTCTACTTTCTGAATTTGGTTCTGTTTCACTTCATAACACCAAACGAGTCAAAGCTAATGTTCTCATCATTAGGAAAGTGGATGTATTTGCTTAACCATTTTCCCTTTGATATGATATGTGACACCCTAAATTTTCTTTTCGTTATAATTATTTTCGTATTATCAAAATTTAGCTTTTATGGTTGGTCTAGTAAAATTAATTTGGCGCGCATTGCAAGTACAATTGGTGCTATCGTAAATTTTGTGTATAAGCTAGCATTCTGTTTAATATTATAGAATTAGTTAATTAGTCAAATATCTGTTGGATTATATTAGTTATTCACGTTAATCTAATTAGTCGGTTAGCTACAATTTAGGAATATTTTGTTAGTGGGTACGTGGTTATATAAAGTACTCTTAAGGAGATGATATCAATGGATTAGGGTTAATTTTAGGAGAGGTTCCTGACGGTTTGAGAGCAGCCGCATCATTTGGGTTCTCTGAAGTTAGTCTCTTTGGATTTCTTGAGGTAATATTCTTCTCATCTCTTTCTTTTTACGTGATATGTATTTCTCACAGATTGTCCACCATTGATTTGGGATTAGTTAAATAGTTTTAGTTTTGTCAAGTTGTGGCGAGAGAAAGAAATCACGGCAGTCAATCGGGTTGTTTTTGGTGTTTATATATAAGTGGAATCTGTGAGTGAGTGAGAGAGAGAGAAGTAAATGGGTAAATGGGCGTAGTTGGCATTTGGATAGGTTTTGGGTTTAATATATATAGCATTTTAGCTTGCATAGTTTATGTTCGAATTAGTAGTCATACCGTTTGTGTTATTTCTATTTTATATACAGGTTAGTCTCTTGTTGGCGTATTCGAGTTGCGTTACTTTTGGACCTAGGTGAGTGGTTAAGTATGTTACGTACTTTCGAGACCTCCCCGTGTTCCTTAAATTATTCTTTAAAAAACTTGGAAATTGTTAATTTGAAACCCGAACTATTTATATTTGGTTCTTTAAATTGGCACGCGATAAAAAGTATTCTTTTTTGTGAGATCTTCATGGATATTATTGGGAACTTTTATTATTGGAAGTCCAGGGAAATTATTCCTTTAAATAGGTGACCCTGGCCATTAGGGAAGAGACTGGGTTAGGCCAGTGACCCTATTGCTCAACGGCTGTCTTTTCGCCGGATCGACTTAGGGAAGAGTACCACGGGATGCCAACACCTGGTGACTCTAAGTTCAATATTGGATCCAATCTTGAGATAATTAATTGTTGGCCATGGTACTATTTGGTTGTCGTTCCCCATTGTTATTGGATGTCATCTGGTGATCACCATGAATATTTATTATTGTTTTATAGTACATCAATCGTGTATGCCAAATTATGTTCACTTGGAAATCTATTTTTATCTCGGCTTTAGAACTTTATTTAATATACATTCTTTGTCATTCACTGAGCTTGTCAGCTGACGGATTTATTCCAACATCATTTTCAGGCAAATCGAGTCGATAGGTAAGGACTCTGGCGGCGTCTTGGGGAGTTATTACGTAGACCTCCATAGGATGTTGCATTCTAGTGTTATAATTTTATTTATCGCTTCCGTACTTTGTTAAACCTTTTTTTTTATATATATAGAAATCGAAACTCCTTTTTCCTATTGGTGATGTATTTTTATCATTTTGATTTGTGGGACGGTTGTGTTGAGACCTATTTGGCTTGGGTTTGGTTGATGACAAAAATAAAGAAAACTTTATATATTATGTCTAGTTACTTTATTTTATTTTAGGCTGCGTGTTTCACGGGTTGAAGCCTTGTGGTCCACGGCCGGTCGCTTCCCATTTTGGGGTGTGACATGATAGGTAATGAGTTAGTTACATTTAGGAAAGTGGATGTTTACATAAGACCAAGAAAACAAAAAAACTCGAAGGAAGGAAGTTTTGTTGGAAGTCTCGATGGGCCCGCTCATTTGATCCAAGAGGAGGTTAGTAGCGATTGTCGTAAGAGGATTTCGAATTTAATCAAGGAAGTCTGGGAGAACATGAAGATGAGTGTTCGCTGTGGTGTTAAATTTCATGGAAGGGAGAGCTATAATATTAAGAAGTTCTTAGAAGTGAAGGGTGTCGAAATTTCAAAACAGGAAATTATAACAGAAATTAAAGCTCTTGATTTATTGGAGGGAGATGCCTCCATTTCAGTGGAGTTCAGATTTGCCGCCTGCTGCTTGTTGGGAGCTCTTTGGTGTTTGGGGCGTTTTTGGCTCCTCTGGTTGTCTTCGGTGCATCTGGTTATGCTCGCTCTTGGTTGCCTAGAGCTCTCTTAGGTTGTTTCTTTTGTCTTGTTTTTGTTTTTTGGGGTGTCTCACATATTTTTTATGATTTTTTGTTCAGGTTCTGGTTGGTATCTTACCACCCTCCGAGTCCTTTGTTTTTCCTATTGGACCCTTGGCGTTTTCAGTCTCAGGTCCCTTTAATCTTTGTAATTCGTTCTCAGAGATTAATAAATTCTTTGCTTAGCAAAGAAAATAAAAAAAAGGGCCTGCGAATTAATACATCATCAGCATAGCTACAGTCTTGTAAGCAGCTACTCCTTGCGTTTTCGTCGGTAAAGGAGAACTTAAGGGCGTGAACCGCGACTACAAGGTTTAGATATTAACAAGAACCACAAAAATTTAGACCAAAATCCTTGTTTAAACTTGGTGCATCACTCCAGCATGGTGGACTCTGATTAGTTCCGTACCCCTCTTGAGTTTCTTGTATATCAGTTTCCAGGTGTTCCGCTGGGTCTATTTGCATCACTTTTATTTGTATAGCCTGTGGCACAATTGCGCAATTCATATTTCTTCGTAAGTGGAGTGTACAAGATTTTATCTTTCCCATTCGAGACCAATGTCCCCAAGTGTGTCGTCAAAGCTAGTTTCGGCTAGTGTTGGCATTTCAAATTTCTCAGCTCATCTATGAAACAGTGCTTTTCATATTGCTTTTATTTTGGCATGTTTTGTACTTTGATTACATTATCAAGTTACTCCTTTTCCTCAAAAAAGAAAAAAAAAAAAAAAAATGCTCACCATTCGCCCATCTACCTTTCTGTCATGTTAGATGAAAAACATCATAACAAGGACATATCTTGCATCAGTGCATTGAATTCAAAAGTAGTTCGATTGTTCGTATTTTGAATAGAAATACAGATTCCTAGTACTGGTTCCACATCCATTAATCATTTGCACTTTTTCATAAACTTCTGACCTCAATTTTTGGGCGTGGTTCTTTGAGAAAAGGCTCGGTGCAATGAACTGTTACCTTCCTCATTCATTCTCACTTTCAAGAGCAATACACTATAATCTTCTGCAACATAATCCAGCCTTACTGTATTTTTTTAATGAAGAGTTACTTTTTATTAAGCAGCAATGAAAGAAACAAGACGACATAATCAAACAAATCCCCTTGTTATCTTCTGAAAACTTCCACGCTTTTGCAGGAACACAAACAACTCCTTCCATCGGATTCGAGGATCCCCAATTCCCCTCTCATCTGCTACAATATTGGAGCTAATCCATGCCCTGCCTCCTAAAAATTCTTGAAGTTCTCCCCATCCACAAGTTGTAAACAGTGGCTGCCAACTCCACACTTGGAATTTTGAACAGTTCTTAATAATTCACAGCATTTGCCAGAGTCATAGGTTGTGCCTAGATACATCATATCTGGTCAGCAAACCTGCCACACAATAGTTGAGTAAGAACACCCAAAAAACAAGTGACTGCGAGATGACTGTTATAGCATCCAACTGGAGAGGCTGCCCAGGCTCATATACTAGCTGTGGAGATTATAATTAACCAATGTGGGACAAGCTCTAACAAACATAACTCCATGAAAGTGATCTCTGTCACCCCATGTACTTAGGTGAAGCCACCAATACTATTGAGATGATAACAAAGAGAATCTTATTCGTATTAAACTTGGACCAAGATATTGGTGTCTTTGTGAAAGACTCAGTTCCATTGTACCTAGAAAGTAATGTCTCAACATTATGGATGTCATCCTTGAGCATCTCAATGAAGTTTTACCAATCAAATAGATCTTTAAAGCCACTGCAACAAGAGAATTAGTTGGAGATCACCAAAAACACTCAATGATTGCCAGTCAAAAGAAATCGCACACCTAAAACAGAAATTAGCTGGAAAAGCATCACAATTATTCAGTTGAATGCGAATATAGTTTGGAGCTTTGAACTCAGAAAAGAGATATTTGGGGACTACCGTTAAAGTATGCTACACAAGCACCAATCTCCCAGTAAAGGATAACAACCGTATCTTCCAGCCAGCCAGCTTAGCTCTAATACGTTCCAACACTCTCTTGAAAAGGACCCCCTTCTTCTCCGTGAGATGAGATCCAGAAAAAAAAAAACCAAGTACGTGCCTGGTATATCGACAATTCTAATCCCAACCAGCCGAGAGAGAGATTTCTTTTCAGAATCCACTATGTTCGGTCTGACAACAAGATCAGTTTTTTGCACATTGACCCTATGGCCAGCCCGACTATAATAGGTTTCTAAAAGCCACTTTAAACACCAACCTATTCATTTCCATAAACAGGCACTAACAATCATAGGCAAACATGAAATGAGAAATGGAGGGAGATGTCGGGCTCACTGACACCACCTTAAACACCCTTTGGCTAGCACTGAGAATACTTGACCGACTAAATTTCACAAGGAGATAATGGGTTGCCTTGATGCAGCCCAAATGACGGGGAGAAACTCTGGACTTGCACACATTGATTAAAAAAGAAAACGTCACCGTAAGGCGTAGACACACATTGGTAAATAAGAACTTTCCACATCTGACTAAACCCCAGCTTTCTTAACACCACACACAGAAAATCCCATCGAATCCTTTCATTCACTTTGTTCATATCCAACTTACAAACAAAAAATAACTTAAGACCTTCCTTCTTTTTAAACTCCAAATCTCATGAGCAAGAAGTACATTCTCAGGTATAAGACGGGAAGGCACAAATGTATTCTGAAATCTCGATATAATAGACCCCAAAACTGGCATCAGCCAATTAATCAATACATTAACACCGTTACAAAGACTAATCGGTCTGAAGTCACTTACCATTTGAGGATTTGAAGTCTTCGGCATCAAGGCATTATACGTGTACTTGAACTACTTGAGCATGAACCCAGATTGTAAAAAAGATATCACTGCTTGAGTGACCTCCTTCCTTACCACTTCCCCATTTTGCTGATAAAACGCTGCAACATACCCATCTGCACCTGGAGCCTTCGAACCTTCCATCTGAAAAAGCGCTGTTCTGACCTCCACAAAAGGTTTATCAAAATATAGCCTCTGCTGATCAGAAAGCGTCTCATCCACCAAGTCTATTAGATGGAAAAAAATCAGCAGTGAAGAAGATGGGAAAGGTGAAATAATGATTCAGATGAAAATGAGATTCGGTATCAAACAACAGTATATAGCTGTTTACAATTAAAACAAGGACTTCTTGTACCTTGCCTATATCCTTATTACAAACATGTGAAGGATTCCATACCTTTAAGAGAAACGTGCAAAGCAAATGCCCAGCCCAAAACATCCGAAGGAAAAAATAGCCAAATTAAAATTGGAGAGAGAGAGAGAGAGAGAGAGAGAGAGAGAGAGAGGCTAAAAACACAATTGACAATTGTCAACTAAGAGCTACGAGGAGAACAACTTTTACTACTTTGATTGGTTTTGCAACAAGAGAATTAGTTGGAGATCACCAAAAACACTCATGACTGCCCGTCAAAAGCAATCAGTCACTCACAAAGAAATTAGCTAGAAAAGTATCGCAGGAAAATCCAGTACCAGTCTTTTGAGGAAGGACATCAAACACTTGGTGTGCTTTTAATTTCGGAAGGGGAGGGTGTAGATAGGAAACTTACACGCTGCTGCGAGGGGTCGTTGAATAGAGAGCTGGAGTGTGCTGAGACATTCTTCGTACAACGGCAGCGTGGTGGTTTTCAACGGCGTCTTCGTACGGCAGTGGTCGAAGCGGCGGTGGTGGCGTTCGTCGTTGCTCTTCTCTCTCTCGCTCTGTGTTACGGCTGAAGAAACAAAGGGGGAAAATGCTGTGGAAGGAAAAAGAGAATTAAAAGGAGGTTTTCTCTGTAAATTAAATTATTTCCACGTCATGACACAGGATCAACCTGTGTCATGTTCCTTAAACGACGACGTTTAACGACAACATTTAAGTTCTAAGAATTTTTCCATAATACAAGGACGATTTCTACATGTATCGACTATTATTTAATGAATCAAAGCCATTTCTATTGTAGAAAATATTATAGCGCATATGATGTATAAATATTTCATAAATCAAATATATATTACTAGTACTTAATCTAAATGAATTTCTATTTCTTAAAATGGATTTGGATACATTGAATCATACCTCCTTCCATGTCAACAACTCTTAGGGAACTTTAAGTACACTTTCTATCTATCTAAGTGATATTTTAATAATCTAAGACATTCATATTGTAGAGCACAGAAAAATATATATCATGTAAAAATTTAATATTAATTGAAAATGTATTAGTATTTGATCTTAATCAATTTATGTTTCTAAAAATAGGCCGGGTTATACTGAATCAAAACCATAATTAACCGGTTTCAAACATAATCCCACGTTACTTAATCCAAAGCGCAGATTAAGGAGGCATTCCTGGTCTTGTTCTTCCCGCTGTTTGTTCTTCCAAAAATCGATCGACCCACACTTCGATTTTCTTAACAGCGTTGGATTTATTCAATTCCGACCAAAGATTGTTCACTCTTGCAATGGATTGATTGATGTTATGTGAGTGTATCTTCAATTTCTTCGCAGTATCCAACTTCGGTTCTGGAGCGATGAAGAGGATGCTGCTCTGGTTCTTGAATTTCTTCCAACCATTCTGGCGTCGGAGATTAGGAAAGGGAAGAGGTGGGGCGAGATCAAGCGGTGGATTGTGCGGATTCTGTTTGGAGTTGACGTGTGTCACAGGAATTCGCTCAAGGTTGCCGATTTTTGTCACGTAATCTTCAAAGCTCAATTGTCATTTATACGGAGTAAATGATATCAATACATACAGTGTGTATATGTCGAGATCTTTTATGTTTTGTGTGTGTGTGTGGCCATGTAACATTGGCTCAAAAGCAGCACATGACATGGTACAAGGTGATCATAATCTTCCCAATTCCCCGATACGTAATATCTTTCCCTTGCTATTCTATAAGTTGCAGAGATATGGAACCAGAAGGAAATGATCCACCAGCTTTGGATATGAATGGGATGGGCGAAGGGACTGATAAGGATAAATGGTGAATGCGTTGGCGCCATTGGCTTGGATATATAGTGAAGGGTAACTCCAACGGCTGCTACTATGCTGGGACTTTTAATGAGAACAAATGCCAAAGTAATTGTGGAGAACCCCTCTCAGAGATGGTAAGGATGGTTTAGTGTAGACAGCCAACAAATTTTGCTTTTGTTTCCATCGAAATCCGCCAAATGTTTTTGGTTCCTAATTTCAAGTTTTTCTGCTTTTGTATCTATTGAAAACTGCCAGAATGTCTTTTTTTTCCTAACATAAAGGTTTTCTGGTTATTCTGGTATACCTGATGAAAGGGTGTCAATTTCAGGTACCACCTGCCACGATTGTGGCTGAAGCCGAACGGCAATGTGTTGGTTGTGTTTGAAGAATGGGGCGATGATCCTACAGCGATTTCTTTGGTTAGAAGGACTGAAAGTGTTTGCGCTGATAGTTATGAAGGGCAGCCGAGTCTCAAGAACTGGCGAATGGCAGCCTCTGGAAGACGTGATAACCTACAATCAAAAGCCCATTTGGGGTGTCCACAACGACAAAAAATCTCTGATATTAAGTTTGCTAGCTATGGATTGCCACAAGGAATGTGCGGAAGCTTTTGGGAGGGAAGTTGTCACGCTCGCAGGTCGTATGATGCACTCGAAAGGGTAATTCCAAAATCTCAGCTATTGTATGATTGGATACTTTCACTTTTGCATGACAACAATTGTTAGAAGTCAAAAACAATTGTTAGAAAGTTTCAAGTTAGTTTGATTTCGATTGTTGATAAGTGATTTGTTGAGAATTGATTTGGGGAAGTTTGAATGGCGTTAGGGGTGGGGACCCATCATATTGGCAAACATTTTAAACGTTGGGATGAAATTGGACAAATGTGAAATGTTTACATTGGGAACGAAATTGGCCACTCACTAATATTTTGGACACCAAAAAGGTAAATAAGCCAGCATTTCTAAATGAAATTCTCTCTTTTGGCCAAAAAAAAAAGTTGTATGTCAGGATCTTCTGACAATTTGCCAACACATATCTAACGATATTCCATCGCTAGGAGTTATCAGTTGCACCAACGTCCCAAGGCGATAAAGATAACTGCTATTTCTTCTGAACAGAATTCAAAATTTGCAAAGGCACAGAGTGCCATCGAAGCGAAATAGAGAGCACTGTTGGATTGCATGATATGTATGGAAGGACTGTTAAGGTAAGTTCAAAGTAAATGGACAGCAAACATTACTGTTTTATAGTGATTCAACACAATTGACTGCAACAACATAAGACAGAAAAAAAAAAGAAAAAAAAAGGGAAAACAATGGAAAAGCTAGAAGTTCATCATTGTAATAAAACGAAATTTTTCTTGTGATCGCATATGAATTCAAAGTAAATTAGGATGAAAACTATGCAAAGTCATGGACGTACGCTAAACCGGCAGCCAAAGGACGAGACTATGTTTATCATCTGTTCATTGAGACCAAACAAACTCGGAGGATGAGTTTAATTTCCTTAGGGCCTTGAAAACACCATCTCAGCTAAAATATAGGTGCTCGCTTTTTGTCCCCCAATTAGATTTATATCCCTCAGTCTTTTGCAGCTTCTCACCACCTCCATTACCCCTTTATCTGTCACTTTGCTGCAGGATCCAATGTCCAAATATTGGAGATTTTGACCCTCTTTACAATCATTGCCATTCCTTTGTCGTTGATTTGGGTCTCTCTAGCTTTCAAAGTCTTCAAATTCACTACAGGGTTGTCAGAATATCTCCCGTAAACATCTGGTACCTGAAGACCGTAGATATGTTGTTGTGTTAGTGCACGGCAACTTCTCAAAACTTCCCCAATGTCTAAATTGGTCAGGCGCCGACAACGTCCTACAGAGAAAAATAGCAGATTAGGGCAAACCTGCCAAAAGTTTTCAAGAGTTGTATCATTCACCCACATATTGTCGTGGATATCAAGATGTTGCAACCGGTTTTTTTTATGTAAGAAATCCGAAGAAAAAGTATCCACCTCTTGTCCCCTCGCATTTGCCATTGTGAGTATTTCAAGTAACAGACAATTTTTTGTGAGGAGCCGGTACGAGTAAATATCGGCGCAATGCTTAAGGAGCATGATAGGGGGACTTTTCTTCCACTGTTCCAAGTATAAATTTGGCCTGGACCTATCTTTCTCTTTGCCTATGCCGATACAAAGTTATAGAGAAGGGATGAATGCAGTAGAAAATGTTGGACTTGATTTCTATGGGTTGGGTTGCTCAAATCCTTTTCCAGCTCCGAAGATTTTAACCTTTGAGAACATGCCCGAATGGAAATTCTGGACTCCGTTTGTAGTTGAGGGAGCTCAAGCATTTGCTTGCCTATCGAAACTCATTAAAAGATGTCCCAAGCTTTTGCATGAGTTGCCAAGAAATCTTCCATGGTTAAAAAAGTTGAATGACGTGAGGAATACGCTTCACTTTGATTCACTCGTATCATTACATCTAAATGATGTTTCGATTCCGGACTCCTTTTATAGTCCACAAGTGTGGATCAAGCAGTGCGGAAAAACTCAAGGCATAACCACTTGAGCAGGTTTAGCGTCTACGCTGAGAAAGCTGTGGATTCGAAGCTGTTATGTTCTGCAGTCCCTACCTGATTTGACGTTGCTGAATAATCTTGAGAAACTGGAGGTAGAGGACCGCATATCGGTAGCAGAAGCGTTAGTGATGTGACTGAACGTAGCAGGGAATAGGGTATAGCAGCAGTTACTTTTTCCAAATCATTTTTGGAGGTAGAGAGAGCACTTGAAGCGGTTGTGCGGTCTAGTATCCGCCGTACCACTTGCTTTTCACCTGAAAAATATATAAGGGCCGGGTAGTATGTGCAATATGAGGCTAATAAATATGGCTCGAAATAAGGACGCGCTAAATAATCAACGATAACAAATCAAAGTGAATCATTTTGAAACGATAAATCATTTGCAGCTTATTTCCTGACCCATCTTGGTAACACGCTAAGCACCATTGTCCACTGGGGTCAAATCCATATGCGCCCTTTCGGGCCGTAGAAACATATACTGGATTTCCCTCAGGGAAATCGATCATATTTCCTTACTCATTTCTACCCGGAGGGCTTGCACATGTACCCATCTGATCTATGGTTTTCAACCAAATATTCACTATGTCACGGTACAAGATGTGACAATAACCAAGTCAATAAACTTAGAGATCAAAAGAGTACAAATATGAGAGAATTAAAGAACACTCTCTGCAAAGAGATTTACAGAGGAATGCATTGCACACTACCCGGTACCTTAATTAAGATCACCACTGATTGCCCGACTTGGTGTCCCTATTCTGCTCTTGGCCGTGCTCAATATCTTACTGCATCTCATTTTCCATATTTTCTCTCAAACTTGTATATGCCACGGAC
>JAXBDA010002626.1:0-40926 GCA_036023075.1 Gaultheria prostrata | reverse complement strand
CCGAATCCCAGTGCTCGAGGGAAACCAAGGTGTAAATGCTCGTTGCAGGGCCATACGTGATGGGACCGGAGCGACGGGAGTGGGCAGCGCGCGTGAGCTACCCAGGGGCGTGGGAGGTACGCCCCACAGTGCCTATAAATACTCCTCTCACCTACCGTATCGAGGACAGTCTCTCTCCTCATTAAATAGCCTTTACTCACTCTCTTTCCCGAAATTAATTACACATCGTCTTCTCCAGTCGCTAACTAGGCCGTCGGAGTGCCATCCCGGGCAACCACCGTCCGGGCTAGGCACTAACACGGTTGTTCAGTGTGCAGGTTGCTTGCCTTCCTTCAGCGGCCAGGATCATGGCGAGGCCACAGCGGCTCCCCTTACTTTCAGCGTCCAGGGCGGTCCAAAGGGGTCACTCCGGGAAAGCTCTCCCCACAAAACTTTCTTCATCTCCGACCAATTAAGAAACCATTTTTGAAGCCAAAAAACCAAAATAAAAAAAGTTGACCACAACTTAATTATTTCGAGATTTATTGTACTTAAAGAAGCAAGAACTGAATAAAACTGTCAATTCTCCCTTGTTTTCAATCACCTCTACTACCCGTAGTCTATGTAATGGGAATTCAGGGTGGGGCGGATTCAAGACGGGGATAGACACATACATATCCCTACCTGTTCCCCGATTTTCCAAATCCTACTTGATCTCCTAAAAATCCCAGAATCGCCAACCCATTCGGAGCGGGGATCTGAGCTGGTAGGATCAGATTGGCCGAAATTGTCATTCCTAAAATTGATATATTACATACTCCAACATACAAGAAATTAGACACTAGCTACTTTTGTGCATTTAACACGCACCGGCCTCTAATCACAAGAAAGGGGAGACAGCAAAGATGAAAAGTGATTTGAAAATCATGGGCATACTACAAGGATTGGATATGACAAGGCCTTCCTTACAAGCCTCTCAATTGAGGATAAGATATACCCCACTTCTCAACCCTCCATATCCCCCCTCTATCTTGGCTTCACAATGTTGAAAATTACACAGTACTCCTCCCTATCCATTTCAAGATTTCCTTTTCTAAACTATCCAATTATACAGCTTATCCTATCACTTGGATATATAACTCGATCTCCATGTACAGTACTGTTATCTTGCACTGATCATTCAGCCCTTTGATTCTTTGCTCCACTATCCCCTTAATGCATCTATCTTTTTAGAGATTAAAAATTGATGGAAGACAAAGCAGTTGACAACACCATTCGACTTAACCCATGCTAATTTGGATATGTACGTAAGCCTGCATGTTTTCTTCAGTTGATATTTAACCTTTTTTTATGTAATTTTTAATTAACATTCGATATTTATTTATATAATTCTCCTTTAATCGAAATCATTTCATGACGCTATTATCTGAATTTCTCTATTTTTCTTTTGCCAGAGAATTTAGATTAAAAGAGAAAGAATCAAATACAGAGATCTGAGTAAACTCATTTTATACAATATTTTATGTCTCTTTCCGACAAAGAATTTTTTTTATTATGTTATCGGCAAGACTTTATAGATTTTCAAATAAACTGACATTATAAAGAGGAGTGTGTTTAAAGTCCATGTTGCAAAATAATCATTTTTTGACATGTATCCTTGGTGTACATCAAGTTGTCACTTGCAAGAACATGCAAAATAATTAATTTTTCTCATTATGTTATAAGCCTTTATATAAAGAATTTAACATGCAAGAACAAAAAGAAATCAAGTTAAAACTTTATATAGATAAACATTTCCTTTTGTTTTCTGTAGGCAAAAAAAAAAAAACTGTCATTCTTGTAGCTCTGCCGATGATAATAATCGACTTTTTGACATTTTAGTTGGGTACCGCAACCTTAATTGAAACTAGTATAAAAGGTGTAAATAACATGTGCAAATCGAATAGAGAAAGTTTACACCTAAACGACTTCAAGTGTCGTTCCTCTAAGTTCTTTTGTTGTACAAAAGTCAAATTGTTTTCCTTATTTAGACTTTTCAGACTTTTTAGTTGATGTATGTTAGAACGATACCTTAGATTAGCTAAGGGAAAGTAATAAGGAGAATAACCCTTTGAACTCTACCAATTACCAAGATGCATATGTCCAGTTTCTATGATTAAGCCAATCAGAACAGAGTTTTAATTAGATCCTATACTGGAACTCGCAATAATAATTCAAATCGTTACATAACTGTGTAAAAATACTTTCCTGGAACATCTACAACTATGAACATCTCACATAAATACAAGAAAAACAAGCTGTAAAAATCGTCTATTTTTGTTCGCGCTAATGGGATTCGTTTAGAGATTTATTGATCGACACAATTTTTTGAGCGTAGCTAAAATATTAACGGTAAAGGCCCAAAATTGGGAAAAGTTACCCTTCCAAAACCCTCTAGTTTTCAATTTTTTCAAGTCTATTCCGAACCCAAAAAAGAAATTGATCTAAAACATTCATCGAGAAGAATATTCATACCAAAAATCAATTTGATCGAATTTCATTTGGTACATAAACAAATCATTTATGTTGAAGAAAAAAAAATAGTATATAGTTAAGTTTTAAATCATATTTTGCTTTCTTTTCTTTTTCTTGAACAAACACGATTCATTTCTGTATCAAACCAAATTCTATCAAATTAATTTTTGGCATGAATATTCTTCTCTATAATTTCTACAAAATGCATTATTCCGATTATTTGTTTAGGTCTAGAATGAATCCAAAAAAATTGAAAACTGGGAGGGACCGGAGGGGGAATAAAATTGGAGGAGAACTCCCCAAAATTGGACCGGAATGGATGGATCAATTATTCCAATGGTCTTGTAGCACCTCTATCGCTCCACGTGGTACTTCAACATCCTTAGAGCATCCTTATCTCACATACCAAAAAAACCACCAAATTTAACTTCAAAAATACCTTTTATAATTTAACAAGTCACTTTTCAAAAAATTCACAAAATCAGGCTCTCTATTCAAACTTTAAAAGTCACTTTATAAAAAACTCACAAAATCAGACTCTCTATTCAAACTTTTACTCTTTCCCCCCTCTCATCTTTTGGTGCGTGAACAGTGCCTACCTAAATTTGGGGTTACTGTAGCAAAGTTACAAAATGTAGTAAATTAGGGAGGCATTTGAGGAGCCTGATTTTTAAGGTTTTTGGAGACTTTGCTCTCTTGAGTTAAAGTAGGGAGCCCATAAGATGCTCTTATCTATCACATATTAAATTGGGTCTAACTAAAATATGTGATGAATAAGGGTGTTGAGCACCACGCGACAATACCCTTAAAGCCGCGGAATAATTACTCAACTGGGGCCTAGTTTCTCATTCTCTAAAAGTGTTAGAAATACTAGACACGAATTTCGAGATATATTTATTCTTATCCCAAAGTGCTAAAAATATTAGATACGGATTTCGAGATATATTTATTCTTATCCCAAAGTGCTAAAAATATTAAATACGGATTTCGAGATATATTTATTCTTATCACATACTACATAAACTGGTTGTTGAGCACTTTCAGCATATTTGGGAAAACTACCCTCGAATGGGAATGATGGAATTCACAGGAACTGAGCCTACGATGGCCCGCGATGTACAGAAAATTAAGTACCCAACCAACATTTTTATCAAACCGTTTGGTCTCGTCAGCTGACCACCACTCAAAACGCTTCACATGCGCTCACCTCACCGGTGCGCAAGATAACCTTATCGGCTCATGATAATAATTATTCACTCACACACAAAAACTACAACCTCACAAACAAACTCTGCGCATTTCTCTCTCTCTAGAAACCAATGGAGGCGCGAGTGCTGTCCGGCGCCGCCACCACCCTCCCCCGCCTCTCCAGGCCGGCCAGGCTGAGCTCCACCTCCCTCTCCGCCGTCAAACTATCTGCCGCCGTTAATGGCTCCGGCGGGAACCTCATTTGGGGGAGGCAGCTCCGGCCAGCTATACTCCTCCTCGAGAGCTCCTCGCCTCTGCAGGCCTCGAATATTCCAGTGACGAAGCGCGAGATTCTCCGGCCGAGCCTCGCCGCCGCGTCGTCGCCGGCTGAGGGCAGCGATTCCTCCGGGTGAGGTCCGTTTCTGTTTTCCGGCCCGATTGTCCGCCCCGTTTCCGGACCCAGAACTGATTCTTTTCGGTTTTTTTTTTTTATTGTTTTGTGTGGCAGGGATGGTAAGGTCGCTCCGGTTGGGTTTATCGAGAAGTACCCGACACTTGTTACCGGGTTCTTCTTTTTCATGTGGTGAGTAGTGGAGTACTTTATTTTTCACTATTGATTCTCACGCTCGCTTGTGAACGTTGCTCTCACACTTCCGGCTTTCAGCTCGATTATTCAAAATGATTTTTTAAATGGCCAAGTCAAAATTCAACTCAATCGAATATGAGTAAGTATTTGATCCGATGATCGATGATCAAATTTTTTGGTCTAAAATTTTGAAACAACAAAATTCATGTTTAGATCAATATTTATTGATATCCGATTGAGCTGAATTTTGATTTAACCTTCTAAACAAGGAAATGGGGTGGGTGTTGGGCACCCCTCGGCCGTTCGATTGTATTTTGGACGGTCTGAATGTGTTTTGATTTTTTATCATAAAAGTAAATCAAAATTAAATTAAAATTGCCGAAGGCATCCAGGCCGCCCAAAACATAATTGGTTGACTGAGGAGTGCAAAGCAACAAGGTGCACAACATCCACCCAAAGTCCTCTAAAAAATCATTTTGAGTAAAGTGAACGGTTGGATAATTAAAGTGGAAGGGGGAAGTTGCTCTCATATTTTTTAGCACCAAAAATCGATATTGGGTGTGGTTACAGTGCCAAAATCAATTACTTTTTTCATTGCCAAATTAATCTTAAACCTTTCTGTACAAAATAAAAGATCTGATCCATATTTCATAGTCTTTTGGTATGGACTTTTTAAAAATTCGTTGTATATATTTTTTACTTTTTTAATCCTATTCCTCTCGATAATTTACGTTTTGGTGACAAGCCCAAGATTGATGTATTTTTCAATAGTAAAAAAAAATTACCTGAAAAACGATTTTTTTTTTTTAAATGATTCGCTTTTTAACATTGCACACTCGCCCTAAAAATGCCACGTAGTGCTCCCTTGGAATATTTATCACTTTTAAGAGAGAAAAAATAAGTATTGGGCAAACTTTTTCTGATTTTGTTAACATTTTTTTTATGGCTTGGTTTCCCACGTATCAAAAAATAATATATTTCGATGAAAAGTTAGGTAAAAAGTACAGAATCTTAAAAAGGTTGGCTTTAAGCATTACAAAAACAGCTTAAAATTGGCCGTCTAGTTGTCTTCCGTGAGATAACTGATTTACCCTATTCTGTTTATGTCAGGTATTTTCTGAACGTGATTTTCAACATACTCAACAAGAAGATATACAATTACTTCCCATATCCTTAGTAAGTCTGTTTTTGTGTGTGTGAGGAAGAGGATAGTAAGTCGGTTTTTTCGGTTTGTTCGGAGATCAGCGAATGCAGTGGCGAATGAGCTAGCTCGAGTAGGGTGGAGAGGGTCTAGAACAAACACATGGAAGTTCCGACCCCCAGATTACTTAATTTCTTTTATTGATAAGGATTGTCGATCTGAATAATGTAACCGGTTATTCAAGTTTTAATAATATGCTACCATTTTGACCCAAAAAAAAAAAGGTCAGCTTAAATGCACTCCTCATGTAGTTTTAACCAAGGTCCAGCTCTTTGAATTGGGTCGTGTTGAGCCCATTTATGGGCCCTTTCCCATGACCATTGTTGGTCAGAACCATTCGCTTTTTGGGCTCGCTGAAAACATTAACCGTGCTAATATTATGTTGATTGGATGCGAAATGCTACATTGTCGCTACAAATTTATTTCCAGATAAATGAATTTCGATCCCATCAAGGTATATTTTTCTTACGGTAAGTGTACTTCAAACTCACACAACTTGATTTTTAGCAGTGTTGATGTTCTCGGCGAGCTATACAACGTGATTTTTATTATGATGGAGAACACGAGCTCTTAAAAATGACTGATATTTGTGTGTAACCCAGAGGGTGTAAGCATAGCATTAATGTTTGTGATTTAAAGTCTTCCAGGAAAGGGCCCACAAATAAGCTCACATCTACTGTGTAGTCCGAGAAAGGAGAATAATTTGGGTGCGTATAGGGTACCACGCGACGGTACCCAGAGCTCAGTTCTGCCGTTCAAAAATGTATTTGGACCGTCCAAAAATATTTTCCTTGAAAGAGTTTATTTAAAATCCGCACCGTTGATTACTAAGATGGATGGCTGTGATAGAGCATTACGGTACCACGTCAGATACCACGTGGTACCCTACCCGCACCCAAATTCTTCTGCCGAGAAAGGGACTGGGACTGGAGAGAGGATGCTATTGCTTTAATAGGTTGTCAGTTGGCATGGGTTAGCATGGTCGTGATGAAATATTAGCTTGTATGCGCAGTTTTGTTTCAGTCATACATTTGGGAGTTGGTGTGGTGTACTGCTTGGTGAGCTGGGCCGTGGGCCTTCCTAAGCGCGCTGTAAGTGAATTCGTCTATTTTTTTTTACCATGTGTACGTGATCGTTTAATAAAGTAAATAACTGCATTGTTTGATGAGTAAACTGGATGGTGGTTCTGCTGAAATTTGATAATCTGCAAGTAGAAAAGGCCAAAACCACCTTCCTGTTGCTTCCAGAAAATCTTCTCTAAGTTATTTTTAGCAAACATAAGCTATAAGAAGAAGCCAAAAGCAGTTGGGTTGAGTTATGCTGCACCAACACCAGTTGTGTTTTTTAAATGGTATTTGTTCCTCGTGAGGTTCTTTGATTATTAATTGATTCATAATTAAATGGGAGTTGTGTTGGGCCATTAAGGAAATTTTCAAGTACTAGATACTCTCCTGAGCTAATCAAGTCGTTTGTTTTGTTCTCTATAGTTTTACGTTTCGTGTAAACACAGCCATCCATTTTCTTAGAAAGCAAACATTAACTTATGCTTCTTTTATGCAGCTCACTAATTTTCTAATTGGATCAATCATATTTAAGGAGTATTATTATATAATTCAAGTACTTGAGAGTGAATAGCATCTCTTTGATTCTGTTAGTGAAATGAAATTAAGTTTGATGTTTCAAAGCATGAGATGAGACTTCGACTCCGGTTATTTAGCTTTATACTGGTTTTAACCTTGACCGCCTCCATTCTGCTGTGTTGATTTGTTAACGATATAAAAGTGGTGATTTTGCAGCCAATGGACTCAAACCAACTAAAGCTCCTCATTCCAGTCGCCGTGTGTCATGCTTTAGGACATGTGACGAGCAATGTCTCGTTTGCAGCAGTTGCTGTCTCATTTACTCATACAATCAAAGGTGACTTCCAGAACTGTACCATCTTTGGGTCTCAAGATTTGTGAAGGGATTCGTCTCTAAGGAAAATAAAAGCAAAGGAAAAAAGAGGAGAATATAATTCGTTTCACAATTTACTCCACAAATCCAAGATTCAAAGATAGCTCTATGCTATTGACTGACCAAATATTCTCCGTTATGTTACTTAAGTGATAATTTTCATAAATCTATGGCGTTAATATGTTATATTCTTTTGAATCAGCTCTGGAGCCATTCTTCAATGCTGCTGCTTCTCAATTCATACTTGGACAGCAGATACCCCTGACCCTGTGGTTATCACTGGCTCCAGTTGTTCTTGGTAAGTTCTAGTGTTTCTTCCTCGTCCTTTGCTTATCAAACTAGTTACTAAAATTTATCTCTTATCAGCTAACTGCTATCAAATTGATCTAGAAAAAGTCGAATTTGATGCGTCCTTTTTTGATGGAAATTGTGAATATAGACAGAGAGGGAAAAATGATAATTATTCTATAAATGTCACGGTATACTTCCCCAATCACAATCAACATGCTATTATGTGATGTAACGAGTGACAACCAATTGAAATGCCAGGTGTTTCAATGGCTTCTTTGACTGAACTGTCCTTCAACTGGTTGGGCTTCATCAGTGCTATGATTTCCAACATTTCCTTCACTTACAGGAGTATATACTCAAAGAAGGCCATGGTACTTTTGTAGCACTTTCGCCTTGCTTGTTAGTTGTTTACCTCCATAAAATACGCGGCTAAAGGAATTCTATCTTGTCCCTCATTTCCGGTCTTTCTAATGGTTGTTTCCTTTGCAGACTGATATGGACAGCACTAATTTGTATGCATACATTTCCATTATTGCCCTTTTTGTCTGCATTCCACCTGCCATCATTGTGAGTAATACTCAACTTAAAGGGGAATCTACTTATAAGGAGTGAAACTCTTTTGTTGACTCTTTTCCGTTGATTAAATGTGTGACGACACAGATTGAAGGACCTACACTTCTTAAGTCTGGGTTTAGCGATGCCATCGCTAAAGTAGGGCTGACAAAGTTCATCACAGATCTATTTTGGGTGGGAATGTTCTACCACCTCTACAATCAGGTAAACTCATTTCTTCGGCAATAAGAGGTATCGTCCATGTTATTTACCCAAATGCTCAGATTATTGATTTTGTCTCACCATTGTCATAGTTCAAACGGTGTGGCTCATAACGTAACTGAGATACAATATAACACTTCTTTTTCCCCCTTCCCTTTTATGTTCTCAGTTAGCGACAAATACCCTTGAGAGGGTGGCACCTCTTACACATGCAGTTGGCAACGTGTTGAAGCGTGTGTTCGTGATTGGCTTCTCAATCATAATCTTTGGTAAATACAACCTCTCTTCTTTATGTTTGCTATTGTCTGTTAGATTTTAATTTCCTGGATATCCATATTCATAAAGATTGTCGCTCGATATTGCAGGTAACAGGATTTCAACACAAACTGGCATTGGAACATGCATCGCAATTGCTGGAGTGGCAATCTACTCGTACATTAAGGCCAAAATGGAGGAAGAGAAAAGGGTGAGACCTCCTAGAAAAACATATTCGCTAATCTGAACCATTTGACTTGAAATGTGGTTTACGTATTAGGTTTATTTGTTGCTTATCTTGCATGCAAATATTCTCTGAAGTCTTTTACCAAGTCTCATCATATAGCCCTATAATTCACTCGTGTTCATGCATAGATGAGGTCACCTGTTTAACTAACCCGTCTGTATTTTGGAAGAGCCAGACAGGACTTAGCTTTCATAATGCCTTTAAATTTTGGCATTTGGCTAACTGGAGTAAAATGATTCATTGTTAGGACGTATTTGAAACTTATCCTTACCTGCGTTGTTTGAGTGTTCTTATGGTGGTGTACAGTTTCCCCCACTTTTTAAGGGGCAACCACGCCAATACATTGCATGAAGAAAGAAAATAGGTTAAGCAAGGAAATGGTGATGGAAAAGTAAAGCATTCTTTTTGTTTCTTCATCAGTTTCTTTTTTTTTTTTTTTTGATAAGCACTCTTCATCAGTTTCTTGCTCTTGCTAAACCTATTACAACCGGCATCAGCTGACCTGGTAACCCTTAGCCTAACCACGTGGCTCAAAAGATTAACCTCGAGTTATACAATAACTGCTTGAGTTGCCTTATATATTACACTTGCTTCCCATCACCCACTGATGTGGGATGGGTTTTCACAAAATCTCTATGCAGATCCATGATTCAAACATAGCCTTAGTTGTTAGCTTTTCTTTTATTTTTTCTGCTAGTTGGTAGGTTCACTTGGTATGAACTGATTATATTGGACAAGTGGCCAATTTACTCTCCAGTTTTGCTCAATTACCATAAGTATATTGCATTCGATTCGACCAAGAGATCAGTAGAGAAGCTGATTTCCATTTAGCCATGTTTTGAATCAGTTTGCTCGTATGTATTTTTGCAGCAAATGAAGTCGGCATAAGACAAAGCAACGCATCCGCATGGAGGATCTTTGTTGTTGATGTACGAGTATTTCCATCCAACAGAGAGAGATGATGAATCCAGTATTCCCATCTCTTTGTGAAGTTATCTTTTTGCTTGAATTTCTTTAATTCAAAGTACAAACAATTGCTAAACTGGGATGATCTCATGTTGACTAGAAAATAAAATGATGTATCATCTCTGTTTTTTCATCATCTCATCAATTAAAAGCTCTGTCGGAAGTTAACAGAATCTTTGTGATAAATTATGTGAATAATATTGATTATTACGTGCATGGATTTTATTTTTACCGAACAGAGTTTTCGTATATCTGGACTTATCTAATTCAACCACCAGAAGGGTCAAAAACAGAAAAACTACAAGTTAATTGTAGGATAGGTTTTTGGTTAGTCAAATATAATTAACTTGGAGAGACAAGCAATAACTAAAGATTCAATCAAGAATAGAGAAGTGAGTGATGGGGTGAAAGATCATGCCAAGCACACACAGAAAGAAGACAACAATATTCAGTCCACTCCTCAGATTAACGTCCTTAAGCATCAGCTCTAGCAAAGATGGGTTCGCGAGCACTCTCAAGAACAATGTTCTTGATTTCAGAGCTCTGAATCATGTTCTCTGTTTCCGTGCCTTGGTGACGAATCAATCTCTTGGAATTTGTGAAGGAATGTCTCATATTTATAGGGATCTACAGCCAATCATTGGGTTCCAGACATTCCCCTTATAATGAGGTCACATGCTCTCTATATGTACCTGGGCCATGTGGGTGATGTCACCGCCCGTTAGGATAACCCTCGCATCTTGTCCAGTGTGCGCCATTCCATCGTGACGACCCTTATCTTCTTAATCCGCCAAGCCACTTATATCTCCCATATTCCCGTTATATTAGGCATGGCCGCGACCACTTTAGGTCGTGCCAATACAATAATCGAGGCCCAAATGACTTCCTTGTCCTTGCCTTACGGCCAGGTGTAGTCGCGAGCCCGAATTATAGGCAACAACAGCTTCCCATCGCTTCAATCCCCTTTAGGAAGGGTCGCAACAGGTGAATTCCTCATAATATGGGGTCCCCTTATCAAGGACACCCTAAACTTGGGTCATTCATGTTTTAACCTTGTTTTTCTGCGAGGTATGTTCCTTGCGGCGAGGTTTTATTCGACATATTGACTTGTTTCAGAATTCGACGTGTTTCTCGTGGGCTGGCCTGCCGCATGGCGAGCTCTGATAGGTTAGTCAAAGGTCAAACGGGTCTACGTGCTGACCTTCCCTACATTAATAGATACTCTCTCTCTCTCTCTCTCTCATGTGAATGAGGTCTAACTTTTTTGGCACATTCATAAGTAGGATGCAAACGAGTTGAGCCGAGCTTTGTAGTGTTAGACCTTGGCTTGTTTACTAAACGAGTTGAAAACTTGAGCTCTTGTTGGGCTCTTTTATAGCCCTTAACCAGCCGAGCTTAGTTCATTTACTGAACGAGCCAAGTTTTTTCGACCTGCTGAGCTTTAGAGTGTTGAACTCAACTCATTTATTATACGAGCCAAAAATTCGAGTTCAAACTCGGCTCAAATATTACTAACTAAGTTAAGAATTTAACCGAGTCTTGAGCTGCTCTTAAGCAGCCTAGTTCCTTTGCAGCCCTATTCATATAGGGATTCGTTAAGATTTGGGTAGATACACGATTTGGGTACAAAGTTAGTGAAGAGATAAAGGCATGGCTGTCACAAAAATGATGATTTGTAGAGTAAGTTTTTTAGTGTATTTGAATGTGAAGGTGGTTTTAGATTCTAAGAATGTGTGAATTTTTCTGGGGGAAATGAGTTTTACGGTAAAAATCGCTCTTCTAGTGCTTAAAATTATACATTCATGATTCCCAATGCATAATACAGTACTACAAATTTTGGAGTACATTTACAACAACAAAAAAGAGTGCAAAAATCATTTTCTGTTTTTTCCCATCATCGGAATAGTGAATGCAAGTTGAAATGGCAATAGTTGTGCCTAATTCCTTTCTGTGTGCAGCAGGTCTTAGATTGCTTCATCTGTTGCGAGACATGACCCTTCATTTTCATACAGCAAATTGCAGGAAAAACAATCTACACTAAATTTTTGTAAAAAAAATCTGGGTTGCCCAAGCTCTCGATCCTGAGTTTAGTTGCCCACTTACTAAGAAGTCATAAAAAACTAAAAAGACATACAAGTTAAAAAAAAAAAAATCAAGGTTACAGTGTGCTTTTAGCTTGAATGACATCAAAAAAATCAAAATCAGAATGTAACTCTGTTATAGTGCTTTATGATTAGCACAATCAAATTCTAAGAAAACAACTTCTCCATGCATTTTTTTTGAAGCAAATCCTTTAATTGATAAGTCATCATACTTTAACTTACTCAAGAACTCATTTTCAATTATGATCATAACCAATACTTAATCTCTCTTGTAACATAGTAGTCCGAAGGTAAGTTTTATCAATTTCAACTCAGATTCACTCTCAACATGACTTTCCCAACGAGTTACCGACAATGTTTTTGGTGTCAATTCCTTCATATATGTTCTAAGAACATCCCACCGATGTGTTGAACCCAAAAACAAATTATAAACTTGTTGCACATATGAAGAAAAAAAAAGATTTCGTACAAAATTTTATGATATCATACAGTGAAAGGTTTATGCTATGATGGCCACATGGAATATAAAATACTCTAAGACTTACAGCAAATAGCTTTTTTTTTGTACACATTGATATTTTCCCTTAGGCTCTGTTCAGTTGATAGGAATGTTGTGTAGAAAAGTTAGGTTTGGAAAAAATGAAATAAAGGAAAAGAAAATTCATTTTCTTGTGAATGTTCATTTGACAAAGGAATTCTATAAGAAAATTGAAAATTAGTTGTTCATTTACCAGGAAAAGAAACTTGCGAGAAACTTCTTTTGCCTTAATTCAATTTGGGAGCTAAATATCTGACCACCATATTTTCAAAAAGTTAATACATAACAAAAAAGAAAATACAATCCGGTTGACTTTTTTTTTTTTTCTAATTCAATTTTTTTTTCTACATTTGTTAGGTTCTTGTCAAATTTTTGTGGATTATTCAGTCACCACAACGAAAGAAATCTGAAAAGTAAAAAATTATCATTGAAAATTGACTTGTTTTTGTCTTTATTCAAATTTTGAGTTTTAATCACAATTACTTTTTGATTTATCTTATCGAGACGAATAAATAATCTATAAAAATTTAAAGGAAAAGTAGGTACGGAAAAAATTAAGATTAATAAAAAAATAAACCAACTGGCCAGCTTATTAAGCCAAAGCAAACTAAAGTATCATTATTTAATCACAATGTGATACTATGGAAGCTTAAAAAACAAAAAAATAAAATCAATGTTAACCAGTGGTGACTAATTAATTGTTAGAAACAAAACAAAAGACTGGCAACAAGATTAAAAAAAAAAAAAACACTTTCAAATAATTAACATATCGACTATGCTATCTATATTTACAGCAGAAACGAAGCAAAATATAAAGATTTGTGCAAAATAAGTGAAATAAAGGAGAGAGGTAGAGTGTTGGCACACAAAAAAAATTGTGAATGGAGGAGAGAACCAAACATGGAAACACAAACTTACACTTGTGGAGTCTGATGTGTGGGATCCCATGATAAATGTTTGGTTATAGAATTATTGATATTTCCACTTAGTCACATTGTCACAATCAAAATTTTCCCTTCAATTGAACAAAATCTCACTCCATTTGCTTGGTCATTAAATATCAAACTAATGCCACACAGTAACACAAACCACAAGCATCAACCTGTTGCCACATCTGGTGTAACTTGATCAATACAAATCTTCATGAACAATGTACTACAAAAGATTTAATATTATCAAAATTTAATTATATAGTTATCAAAAAATAAACAATCATTGTAATACTTCAAAATCTGAACTTCTCAATGGAGGGCTACTAGAGAAAAACAACAAGAAAGTCAAAAAATTCCTAGGCAAGAATACCACATGTGATAAGAAGAAGAAGAAAGAGAAAGGACGCTAGTGAGATCTTTTTTTGAATAGCGGGATCCACGCGTTCTATGCAACAAGGCCTATTTGACTTCCTCATGGTTGTCTCTTTTCCGTGAGTGTCAACGTCATCGATTTGCTTTGATAAAAAGGGGGCCGGGCAAAATCCGGTGTCAACAATTGCTATTACACAAAGTTTTCAAAATCATACAAAATATTATAGATTGAACAATTACGTAAGTTAAAAAGGACAAACATGAAGTGGAAGGAAATTTTGGGATGGAAGGAGCACTTAAATGCTTCATTTAAAATTCTAGACTTTTTCTTCTTTTTTTGTAATTTTCATAGCATATGAATCATGTTGCTTGTACTACTATTGGGAAAGATTCATTTTTTAAGCAACCACCGGTAAGTTATTTTTATTTATGCTTTAATTGTAATGTGGTATATATGATTCTTATGTTAGCATTTACTTGTGAATAGATTTGGGGTGTTAGGATGTTGAAGTCCCCCGTGTAACGCAAACAATGATTTATGAAGATATTCTTCACCCTTCGTTTTCCCAAGCTTCATATAATCCACAAAATTTTCAAATATGTTTACATTGATATTATCGACCTCAGAAAAAAGAAAGAAAAGAAAGTAACGTAATTCAAGCCACTCTTTGACAACCAAGCCCATTCTTGGATAATGATTCTTTTCTTGAATTGTTAAGTTATTCATGAGATTCCTAACAAAGTTAAAGTAATGTAAGGGCAATACTTATCAACGAGTGGTTAAATTTGTTCAATGTTTGAGTAAGGAACTCCCACGATTTTTTTGTTTTTGTTTTTGGTGAGATACTTATGATGTTACACATTTTGATGTTTAAAAATTTATCATTTGTCAATTTTCTAGGAATTGGATTTCAGTGTTTTTTTGCATTTGCACCATACCTGTGCTAATTTGATTAGATTTGCCCACATGAGGAATTTGAGTGTGAGATTAATGTGCCAATTTTTACAACTAGGTTACCAAATCCAAAGTGTTCAAGTTAATTGCTTTAGTGTGGTTTCAATAGATCATTTTATTAAAAATAGCAAATGATTATTTGGGGTCCATGCCTATGAGGTTAAAACGATTAAACAAGCTTCCATTTAATCTCTAGGGGTTAAAAATGACGTAGTTTTGGCTATGCGAGAATTATTCTCCTTCATGCCCCAAAATAAAGTTGCCCATCGTAGAGGGCAGTAACAGATAGGAATGGCAATGTGGCGGATTAGTTCGGGTATTGACATATCCGTACCCGATCCCCGAAACCGAAAGACTACCCATATTCGCCCCGGAACCCGAACGGGTAGAGGAGGACTGAACCATAACCGGACCAAACGGGTTTCGGGTAATCCCCGAACTGATCGGGTAACGGAGTTGGAGATGAAAAATTTGAACACAGAGATGGGGAAATTGAAAAGAACATGAAAAATTTAGATGCAAAGATTAAAAAAAAATAAAAATGAAACCTTGTAATAGAACTTGATAATTCAGAATTTACTAGATAAATCCCACAATTCACACTTATTAAGATCAACTGCTCCGACGGCTATTGCACAGAAGCTGCCGTTCACCAACTTCAACTTTGGTGTGAGGTAGTGATAAATGATTTCCTCGTCGGTGGGGTGGAATCGAAAACCCCACATTCTGCAATATTATTGAAGAAGGTCCTTCCATGGCTACTAGACGTGCGCCACCTTCTTGGGTTGCTCAAACTAAGTGATGGTTCGGTTATCAGCTGAAATCACAACCAAAATGGTTCGGTTATTAGCTGAAATCACAACCGAACCGAACCCGTTCGGTTATCTCACATCCCAAACCATGCATGCACCCGCGGGGAATATCTCGGTTATGGTTCAGGGAAAAAGAACAGTTGCGGTTTGGGTACTCATTGATTCAATCGAGATCGCCATCCCTATTAATAGATGATCAAAGTTGCAATGTACCTATAAAACTCAAAGAGGGGAGGGATATTTACAGAAAGCTCAAGAGTGAAATTGTCATCAAGGCAAATCTCAGGGAGGAAGCTGTAATTTACACGAACTCTAATAAGAACACTTCACAATATAATAAAAAACAGGGAAAAATTAAAATTAAAATTATGTAAACACTAACCTTAAAACACATTGTTAAGTTTCCATAGAGTTGACTAATACATGAATGAATGAATCAAGAGCAAAAAAGGAAAAGAAAAGGAAACATGAATGAATCAGTTATTACTACATTTAAAAGTCCAATTCGTTGTTAGTAAAAAATTGCAAAACAAGAAAAAACAAAACATCTAAAAACAAGAAAATAATAACATGATGGAATGGGTTGTTCTGTATTTTCTTCCTTTTAAATTCGCTTTCCTCAAATCTTCCACAATTATTCCTTTGATTCTAGTCCTCTCTGGCTCTCTAGCTCTCTAGCACTAGATTTTTTCCTGTTTAATTTTATCTACATACACGCATACATGTATTATTCGTCAAAAATTGCAACAATCTCCCCCTTCGGATTTCTAGACCGAGAGAGAGATAGAGAGAGAGAGAGAGAGATCATCTCATTATACATATCGTTAGGGTTTGAAGAAAAGGGTGCGCCCTAGTTTTTGTATTTGGAGTCTCAATTTTTGGGATTTGAAAAAAGCTGCGATTTTTTTTCTTTGGTCTTCAATGGACGCTGCTTCAGAGGGAGACAAGAAGCCCAAGCGCCAGATGAAGACCCCTTATCAGCTGGATGTCCTCGAAAAAACCTACGCCTGTATGTATAATTCCACGCCCATATGTGTTTTTTATATGAATTTTGATTTGTGTGATTACGTTCTTTTGTAGTGAGTTCTTGTTTCTGTTGCGTGTTAAAGCGGACACATACATGTGAATATACGTATAATGTATATGCATATGATCATGTATATATGAATGGTGTTCTGTGTGATGATGTTTCCGATTGGTGTTCTTTTGTTTCTTGAAGGCTTTTTGTATTGGAGACGTATCTGTTTACATATGGACGCATATGCACACACATATGTGTGTGTGTGTCTTTGTATGTTTATCTATAGGAATGGTGAGTTGAGTGATGGTGTTTCTGATTGATTTGTTCTGTTTCTTTTATGTTTTGCAGTGGATACGTATCCGTCGGAGGAGATAAGGGCGGAGCTGTCAAAGAAATTACGGCTGACGGATAGGCAATTGCAGATGTGGTTTTGCCACAGAAGGTTGAAGGATAAGAAGGATATGGCGAAAGGGAAGAGGGAGAATCTAGATTCTACTAGAGATGACTTGATTGTTTCTGATAGAGGTGGCAATCACGGATCAAGGTTTGCCTCGGGTTCAGGGTCAGCCTCGGGATCAGGGTCGGGTTCAAGTCATTTTGAATATGGGGATGGTGCGCCGATCGAGGAGTATTATGTGTCACCCAGGTCGGCAATGGAGGATAGAGTAATAGCTTGTGTGGAGGCACAGCTCGGAGAGCCATTGAGGGAGGATGGGCCAATTCTTGGAATGGAGTTTGATGAACTTCCACCCGGCGCATTTGGGGCTCCTATAGGTACTTATTACGGCGTGTTTCAGTATTAAACTAGTTAGAAGCATGATTTAGAAAATCTAGGGTGGTGAGTTTGATTTTGGGGCTCCTATAGGTGCTTATTATGCTTGTTTGGTACTTAGAAACCACAAGTCGTCGTATTTGTGGTTTGGGTTATGCTCGCAACACAATGGATTTTGAATCTTATGCACAGTTGTTAGTCTTGTTGCCTATTTTGAATATACATCTATCATGTTCTCGTCAATCTTGGTTAAATTTTTGGTTTCTCTAATGGTTTGGAAGCATTCACTAATGATTTTAAGAACTTAGCTCAGCAAGCCTGAGAGTTGGTCAAGCAAAGACATGTTTCATTGAAATGCATCAATGTGTTGCTTGTTCTGTGAGGTGATGAGTGGTGAACATGGGGGCGTGGTGCAGATTAATGGGGTCCATGCTCAGTGTTTGGTGTAATTTTGTTCTACTTTTAATGAGGAAAAACGTAGCTCAGTTCTTTAAATTGGTTCAAGCAATTTCAAAAATTATGCACAAAATACTTTTTTATTTTTTTTAAAAAGGTACAATTTTTCATAAAGGATGGAGGGTAGGGAGAATAAAGGAGTTTCGAAAGTGACTCTTCTATTACTCTTGATTGAGAGCAAAAACAAAAGAAAAAAAAAAAATTCACAACGCCCAAAGATGAAACTCGTGGTTGCCAGTTGAATAATAAGCTAGGTTAATTATCCGCAAGGTCCAGAATTGCTTTGATGAGATGACTTTGATGTGCTGTAAAATTAGTGACTTCTTTTTAGTTCTTATTCTACTTCTATTTTTGTTAACAAAAGAAAAGCCACCTTATTGTCAGCATCATGTAGCTGGACTATAGGCAATATCATTTCGAATTAATTTCGTGTTTTCCTATTTTGTGCTAACATTTTGGTTTTCCATTGGAAGTAGTGATGCCAAAGCAGCTGGAACAATCATTGGAGGAATCTGATTTCAAGCCGATCAAAGTTGGTGCTCTCTCCCTCTCTCTGCAGAAATTTTCTCATTGTTTTATGTTTTTAGTAGGGATTGCATGAAAATCAATTAATTTGGTAGAGCTGCGGTAAAGTCTTTGAAGGCTTGGAGGTTTAGGGTTTTAATGAGAAAAATTAAGATTGTAGGTTTCGCAGATAGAAACCCTTCATTGTGTTTTGAACTGCAATTCTTGCTAAAACCATTTTAGAAAACATGAAAGATACTTATGTCTTCTGGGTAAAGTACATCTTGAGTTCTGATTTGTTGATCCTCCAGGCTAGTAGGATGGGTCACCGTGAATATCTTCTTGACAGTAGCAGATCTGATGCATATGAAGGACTTATGCCATATAACCTCTATGATCCGCCTGTTGGGTGTCCCACTGCCAATGCTTCTTTGCCTCTGCTTGGTAATGGACAACTGTCTTGTGGATATGGAGTCCAAGGCCAGGTACCTAGTCAAAGTTTATCCTCTCAACAAGATAGGAAGGGACATTTTTCACCTCCTTCTGGGGATAATAATTGTACTCAACATATGGAGGTCTCAATAAACATGCAAATGGATGCTCCAGACTGTATGGATCCACCAGAAATTGCTGAGGCATCTGACATGCACGTTTCAAATGGTAAATATGGTTCGTCAATGGAGAAAAAACGGAAGGTAATGTAAAGCTGTTGCTATTTTGTTTTGCACAATATAGCAGTAATTGATAGTAATGCTTAGTTTCCTCCAGCAGAGTAATGAAGGTAGATTTGGAAGACAAGGTGAGGCCCCTGAAAAAATGATGCAGAAAGACCTTGACAAACAAGATACCTTGAGGCATAAGGTTTGGCCTTATCTTTCCTGATTGTCCAGTTCCAATTTGTAAATAATTTTGAACATCTGAGTATGGGAGAAATGAAAAGGAAATTAGATAGAGGAGGACAAATAAACCCTTCACAAACTAATGTTCTCAATCTCTTTAATCAGAGAGAAGAGCAAATAAGGAGGGAGATGGAGAAGCAAGAACGTGAAAGGCGGAAGGAAGAAGAGAGGATGTTGCGTGAAAAGCAACGACAGCAAGAGAGATTTCAACGGGAGGAAAAACGTGAAAGTGAAAGGAGGGAGAAATTTTTGCAGAAGGAATCTTTGAAAGTACGTTTGATAAACAAATGTTGCAAGTCTTTTGTTTTAGTTCTTACCTTTATTTGCTCAAAACATCTAGTAGTTCTGAAAACTCACTTTGTGTCTGTCTTTCCTCCTTTTTTTGGTTTACTTTTGTCTGTCAAGGCTGAGAGGAGGCGGCAAAAAGAAGACCTTCACAGAGAGAAGGAAGAGGCAAGACTAAAAGCTGCATCTGAGAGGGCAACAACCCGCAGACTTGCTAGGGAATCCATGGAGCTAATCGAGGATGATCGACTGGAATTAATGGAATTGGCTGCTTCAAGCAAGGGATTACCCTCAATAATTTCCCTTGACCATGATACTATGCAAAACCTCGAGGCTTTCAGAGGTGGGTGTTGTCTGATATACTCCCATGATATCTTTTCCCCTCTTTCTAACTTGGGGGTCATTTCGCAACTATTACGTATCCCGTGTACAAGGTTTAAGATTATCTTTAATAGAGTAATTTGAGACATCAATAAAACTGTCAATTTACAAAGAATCAAGCTTTAACATGAGCGTGTAAAGGTTTGCTTTCTTGGTATCCCTTTTGCTTAACAAGTAGAACAATTGTGTTCTTTTCCTCACATGCCCATGTCTCTTATTATCTATGCAATGCCTTAAGACTATCAATCTGATCTACTTCACTCACGTTGGAGTTAAGTTCTTGTTTTAATACCGGTAGGCAACTCTCCCTGTAGTTTAATTTGCACATTTTGAAGACATATATAATATCTATTCTAAATACTAAAGAGGTGTAGTCCACTTGGCAATACCTCTTTTTTCCAAGAATTTTTTTAAAAAAAGTCCCAAAAAAATCCACATTACTCTTTCCACTTCTGTCATGTCACACTCTTTTCTTCCTCACCCTTCCATTTCCCCAAGTCACTCATTTATTGCCTGCCACTTCTTTAAGTTAAGAAGTGTTAGGCATGGAAAGACAACATAATTTTTCTCATGCTTCCGTCCATAGTACACCGCTTGTTGTTTCATATACATACAATTTTTCTTCCAATAAGTCAAAAGTTGCCCTAAATATTGGTAAAGGGACGCAACAGACCATATGCATGAAATTAAATACGTTGGGTTATGTAACAGAAACCGTAAAACACAAGATTCTTGCACGAAATTAAATTCTTTGGGTTATGTAAACAGATCATATGCTGGTGGAGTGTCTCAAACATTTCACGAACTTGTGTTTGGTATATTTTATGGATTCTACTCGTCTTAATCTTGTACTTTTGCTTTCATGTTTCACCAGCAGTTCTGTTGTATAACTAGCTACCTTGTTGACTTAAATATGTCTATCGATCCGTTCAACTCCTTTTTTAAATCTCGTGAATTGCTGAATTAGTGTGGTGCTTCAGGTTCTATGGCTTCTTTCCCTCCCGAGTCTGTGCTGTTGAAAAGACCATTTTCAATTCCACCCTGGACTGATTCGGAGGATAACATTGGGGACCTTCTAATGGTATGTTCCATGACCATTTTGCTTTGTGTTCCTTTCTTGCTGAGGGCGTGTGTTGAGACAAGCATTGTAGGTAGCATCTCATGTGTATGGTGTTTTAGATACTCTGTATTGGGGACTGCGCTAAGCTTTCATTTTCAATGCCACACAAGCATCTTCCTTTATTTGGTCGCACAAAATGAGATTGTTCCTAGCTTGTTCCTTAATGTAAGCCTTCTCATGTTTTGTCGATCATCTGTAATGGGGAAGCACAACACTTGATTAGCTTAATAATCCTATCGCTTGAAACATAGGCATCGTCTCCGTGCCATGATATGTAAACTGCACTTTGTGGTAGGAGCAGTTTTATTTGACGTTCACTAATAGTGTTGTTCTATTGCTGTCTGAAACTACGAATGTCATTTAAATTTCATTTGTCATGTGTTTGTTCAGGTACCCCAGATACATTCGTTTTTTAATTGAAAATGAAACCCTGAACGAAATACTATAATGCCTTCATTAACATTCACGATTGCATCATTCACAAAAGTGTTCTGACATGAAGTGCTCCATTATTCATGTGTCTTTATACTCAGTACACCCTCATCTATCACACAGAAAACAAGACTTTCATAAGTTTTACCTAGGGCCTACGTGTTGGTATTCACGCCAGTGTGTCTAGTGGGAATCCGTGGTGTGTCTTGGGAGTGTCTAGCGTGTGATTTAGAGTGTCCCCGGAGTGTCCAACTGAAAAAGTGGAAAAAATAAGACACTTCGTTAATTGCTTTGTGCTAGATTGCCAATCAGGAAACAAGTCGGAGGTTTTTGTACAAATGGAGGTTTCTACAAATGAGAGAGGGACATGTAGAACTCTACATAGTTTAGCTTTAAACATAGCCCCAGGCTCCTCAGACTTGTCACATCTTTGACCTCTTTTCAGTTGCAACATGATATTTTCAAGCTTATATCACAGGCCAAAGCATGGATAAAACAAAATTGTATAGATGCACTTAATTCTAATCCTTTTTTTAAATTACTCTTTCGAGCTCCCGCTCCCGCATTCTGCGCTGACACAGCTCGCGCTTTGTGTGACTTAGGTCAGACATGTGTCCGTAGAGTGTTTGTGTCCGACAAGTGGTCGACACCTGTACTTGACCTCCGTCGAAGTGTCCGTGTTTCATAGGCTAGGTGTCTACGCGATATCCTGGAAACCAACCAAAGATACGTTTATTGCATAGTCTTTAGAGTTAACCCCAAACCTATCGGGTCCTGGTTTCTTAGGTAGTACTAAACTCTAGTTCTTCGATCTGGCGACCTCCCTGGGTCTAGTTAGAGGTAGCAACAACAAAAGGCATAACTCAACTCATTCAAGGACATGCTTAAAAGGAGGTAAGTGCATGTGCTTTCTTTGTGCAGGCAGGCAGGCTCACTCAGGAGAAATATTAAATATATGTTAAAGCTGTGAACTTTGGGGCTGTAATTCTTATCATTGTGGTTTTCTTCAGGTGTGGAGCTTCTGCATGACGTTTGCAGATGTTCTTGAGCTTTGGCCTTTTACGCTTGATGAACTTGTTCAAGCCTTTCATGACTATGTAAGTTTCTTGGAAGATCTTTATTTGAATTATCTAGCCAAAATATTGGACTCCTTAATTTGTACGGCATTCATATTGCATGTTTCTTCATAGGATTCGAGATTATTGGGTGAGATACACATTGCTCTTCTGAAATCGATTATCAAAGATATTGAAGGCGTTGCAAGAACTCCCTCGACTATGGTAGGAACAAATCAATATAGTTCTGCCAATCCTGAAGGTGGACATCCACGAATTGTTGAAGGGGTAACCTCCAACTGATGTCGCATTTAAAGCCATATTTGTATCTTGCAATGAACTTTCATTCTTGTTACTAAACTTTCTCTTTATTTGACTTCCTCTAGGCATATCTATGGGGCTTTGACATAGGCCACTGGAAGAACCGCCTAAATCCATTGACATGGCCTGAAATATTGCGGCAATTTGCATTATCAGCAGGCTTTGGGCCGCACTTGAAGAAAAAAAGTATTGAAAGGCCAGGCTTGCTGGACCATGCTGAGGTTTTTTCCCCCTTAACGTTTCGGTGTGGCATATTTCACCTTGTATTTCTATGCTTGAGAAAATAGGCTAAAGTATCCAGGTTGAGTGTGTCAGAGTTTGCTTAGTAAATGTGCCTTTATGATGTATATCTGAACACTTTTCTTGTATGAGCATACATCAAAGTGCACCGTAGGATCAGATGTATTACTCTTCATAATTGGAGAACAGGGGAGGGCGTAGGGTATCTAGTTTTGTGCTGATTGTAAATTTTGGATGGATAACAGAAATGCATCTATACATAACTTTACGTTCTGGAAAGGGAAAAGGTAAATGCGGTACTGTAACTATGCTGTTTTACACAGAGTTACTGAAATCCCTTCATGCACTTTAGTAATTTTGGCAAGACATGATAATTAAAATTGTTCGTGTGACACAATTAGAAGACTGTTAGATGATTCCTTTCTGTTTTGTTTTCCAAAAATGGAATCTGAACTGGTTTTCGTAACTATCTGGGCGTGGCTGCATGCTTATATGTATATATGTATGTAGGCAGCGTGCCTTTTTGTGTGTTTGTTACGTTAAGATCATAAGGTGGATGATCTAGTGGCCTTTGCAACAAATTGAAGGTGTCATTCCTTGGAAGAATGTTAAAAGGTCCGCCGGCCAAGTACGACATTGCAAATTCAAGTCTAAAGCAGCCATTTTGTGCAAATAGCAGGTTGAGGTCTATACCAAGTCCAAACTCCCAGCAAGCCTGACAGTGGGGCCAGTTCTGGAAGAATGGCCATCAGATTTTATAGACATTTATTACTTGATAAGCTTGGGTGAGCATGCTAAATTGCTAATGTTGAGTGTAGTGGTTTTGAGGAACTCTAGGAGGTCAGCGGGTAGGTAGCTTGTTGGAACCTCTACAACAGAGGATGGAATGGTTATGGAGGATAAGAGAGAGAAACTGTTTCTTCAAGCATGTGGTAGTGGTACCCAGGCTTTTCGATACACAACACATATGGGTATCGTATGGATTCGTTCTTCTGGCTTTAAACGGCTACTTTTGAGGAAAAAGAACATTTGGAGTACCACCGTAAGCACTATAAATACAGAGTCACACCTGGGCCGCCAACAAGAAGTCCATGTAGCAAAAAGCAAACAAGGAAAGGTTGGGATTTTTGTTAGGGCTTTGGAGGAAACTGGTCGTGGTCTGCCGCTAACAATGAGATTGTGTATTGCCGTCACTAATATTTGAGCTGACCAGTGACAAGGTTTAAAGGAACAAGCATCGAGGTTGAGCCTGCATTGTTTTCATCAAGTACTACGCATGGTGTGATAATTAATGCCGTATCAAATCTGCCTCTTCTGGCCTGTTTCCATCTGGACCATACCACCTCCTCTTCACTGGAAATGGCATTTCACGTTATTGATATGTTGAGTCTGTCTGTAGGTAGTAACTGGTAGACATTATTCAGTAGAACGGTTTGCAATTGTGAGCTGAATTTCCTCCCTCGCCTGCCCATGTGCATCTTTGTTCGGTATTATTGTGTTTGTAATTGAAGATGGAGCTACTAGAACTTACTTTGGCAAGCAGATATGGTAGAGACATCATCGAACTAATTGCATGTCAAGATAGTTCTGTCATTTTACGGTTCACTAAATGTTTTTTTCCTTCAAATGTAAAATCAAACTTTTCACGCTTAAGTTTATTCATGACAACTGACACATGATAAAGTTTATTTGAGTTTTTTGTTTGCCTTGTTTAGAACAGCGGTAATTGTATCTATTTATGCAGGCAAAAGGTTGTGAAGATATAGTTTCCATTCTACGAAATGGATCTGCAGCTGAGAATGCTGTTGCAATTATGCAAGAAAAAGGGTTTCCTCTTCAACGCAAATCAAGGCATCGGTTGACTCCTGGAACAGTCAAATTTGCAGCATATCATGTTCTTTGTCTTGAAGGAAGCAAGGGCATGAATGTGTTAGACCTTGCGACAAAGATTCAGGTATGATATTTATTTTGAATGGCTCTTTTTACCCCTTACCTTTTCCTGATTTACTTATATCTGCTTGAAGAAATCTGGACTTCGCGACCTAACAACAAGCAAGACACCAGAGGCCTCAATTTCAGTTGCATTATCAAGAGATGCAATTCTTTTTGAAAGAATAGCTCCTTCGACATATTGTGTACGGCTTCCTTTCAGAAAAGATCCTGATGATGCTGTGGCAATACTAGCAGCAGCCCGAGAGAGAATAAAGCAATACGAAAATGGTTTCTTAGCTGGGGAAAATAAAGATCCTGAGGATGTTGAAAGAGATGAAGACTCGGAAGGTGAAGGTGCTGATGAGGGTCCTGAAGTTCATAATTTAGGTACTCCAAATGCAAACCAAAACAGCAGCAACAAGAATGAATTTAGCACTTGCTCAGGAAATGGAAAAGAGAGTTCACTGGACGATGTCACTTTAGATCTGCAAAACGAGCCTTGTACTGCCAGTAAGAATCATTGTCTTTTTTTCTTTTGATGATACATTTTCTTCCTTGTGAGTTTATAAGGACCAAAATTTCAGGCACTGTTGTCAATCAATTTGTTGATGTTTCTGGTAAAGAAAATGGTGCAAGTGAGCCTGATCAAGGAGATACAGAGATTGATGAAAGCAAGTCAGGTCAACCATGGGTTCAAGGGCTTACTGAAGGGGAATATTCTGATCTTTCTGTTGAAGAGCGTCTCAGAGCTCTTGTTGCCTTGGTTGGCATTGCCAATGAAGGAAACTCTATCCGTTCTATTCTTGAGGTAACAATCTTCGTGTTTGGATATGTTAATTGTTAAGTTGCTTACTCCCCCATCCCCTTTTGTTAGTCCGTGTTTCCATTTTGGGATGCCCCAAAATGCCTGTCCATTTTGAAAATGTAAGATTTAATTTTCCAAAATTGTAAGTGTCAGTTCTTCCATGAATAGGCATGGGGGGTATTGTTGGCATTAAGCACTTTTTGGATTTTGGTGGACTGCATTAAATAAACGTTCCCTTGAAAATTGAATTCGCAGAAGGGATCAACAAAAGGGGACTGCGATTGTATAAATTTAGGAACACAAGAAAGAAGATTGGTCTTTTTCTGTCTTTTCATGTTGAGAGTTTTGCAGGATCGCTTGGATGCTGCAAATGCTCTTAAAAAGCAAATGTTGGCAGTGGCACAATTGGATAAAAAGCGCATCAAAGATGAGAGTATACCTAAGTTCCATTCCTCTTCTTTTACGGGAAATGAAGCTGAAATAAAGCAAAACTGTGCTGCAGTAGATAGCAGCCAAAGCCCATTGACTGCTGTTGATAACAGTATTTACGATTCGGCCGTAATCACTACAGCAAAGGAAGAGCCTTTTATTGGGGTGGATAGGATCTTGGTAGAACCCGAAGCCTCCATGGGTCAAATTGGTTCCTCAAATCAGCAAAATGGTTATGCTGCAGAAAGGACACGCTTGCAGATGAAATCTTATATTGGCCACAGAGCAGAAGATATGTACGTATACAGGTCTCTACCTCTTGGTCTAGATCGAAGGCGTAACCGGTACTGGCAATTTGTTGCATCTGCCTCTAGACATGATCCTGGCTCTGGAAGGATCTTTTTTGAATCAACTGATGGCTATTGGAGGCTTATTGATTCTGAAGAGGTACACTTATGAAATATCTATACTTATGTGATCTATAAGTGCAGTTTCTCAATACTTGAATGGATGCAGGTGTTTTGTTATGTTCTTTTCTTGGAGACAAAAGAGGTCAGGCCTTTTAGTTTACTTGTATCTAATTCCTTAAGTACTTTCACCCTAAGTATTGGATTTCTATCAGTGTACGAGAGATTGGGATTGGTAAGCGGTATCAACTCTCTGATTGCTGCTAATTTTGATATTAGAAAAGCATTTGTCTTCAATTTCATCCGCATGAACTACAGACGGGGCTGTACACCCACGTTGTGCATAGAGATGTGCAATAAAATGTTGAAGAAAGTTGTGGTACGGAAAGGAGAATAGTCCTCTTTGTCTGGTCATAATTAACCGACTCCCATTTAGAGTCAATATACCATATTTATATTTATGAGGTTTACTAGTGCTAGGGTGTTTGGTTCACTTTGTTCTGTTCCTCTGAGACTACTGCCCACTAAGCATATTTTGAGTATTGCTTCATATCCATACTCATATTTCTGCACTTTTTGTCAATGATTTGAAAGATACTTCTGAGTTTTAGCGCATTCGTCGTGGTTCTCTATGAACGTATTGAGACTCTGACCTTCATTTCAATATGTTCGTTGTCGATGTTTTGCATCTGTTAGCCGTCTGTTTCTGATGGAATTATTCTACATGTAGGCATTTGATGCTCTTTTGGCATCGTTGGACACCCGTGGGACTAGAGAGTCTCATTTGCATAGAATGCTGCAATACATTGAGAAGTCATTCAAGGAAAGTCTCAGAAGGCCTTCACAAAGTGTTATTGTCAACAAGAAAGGAAGTATAGTAAATGAAGATGCTGAAATGGATTGTAGTCCTGCTCAAGACAGTCCTAGTAGTACGGTTTCTGGTTCCAATTCTAATACATGTGAACCATCGTTCTCTTTTAAAATTGAGCTTGGGAAGAATGAAACTGAGAAAAAGGCTGCTATGGAAAGATATCAAGAGTTCCAGACGTGGATGTGGAAAGAATGCTTTGATTCATCAACTCTATGTGCAATGAGATATGGAGAGAAAAGATGCAGGCCGCTTATTGGAATTTGTGATTTTTGTCTTGACTCTTATATGGTTGAAAGTGAGCTCTGCCCTTCTTGCTACAGGCCATTTGGTACCTTCGATAACAAGACAACTCTCTCTGAACAGTTTGAAGATAAAAGGAATATAATCCCCAGAAACAATACTGTTTCAAAAGCTTCTCATCCCTTGAGAATCAGATTGCTCAGGGCCTTGCTAACTTTCGTTGAGGTGAGGAACAAATACTTTAGAGAACAGTTCTATTGGAATTGGAATTAGAAGTTAGAACCTTTTTATTGAAGATTACGCTTAAGCTGCTGGCCATATCTTCTGGCATCTTGTGTATAGTTTTGTTTTCCCAGTTTTGAGTACTCTTACATTTTGGGAATGATAGGTTTCGGTTCCATCAGAGGGTCTTCAATCTTCTTGGATGGAGAAATGTAGGAAGGCTTGGTGTATAAAGTTACATGCCTCACAGTCCGCTGAGGATCTTCTACAGGTTTTCTTAATTTTTGGAATTCTATTTCTCATTCTTTTGGTTGAACATTTCCGTAGCTTGTTTTCGTCCTTACGATATTTTGTTCTTCCTGTTTGATGTGAATATGCCTTTGTTTACTTTATGCTCTTTCAGTATGTTGAAGCATGTGAAACATGTTCTTTTTTCATATCAGAGACTGGGGATCCATTTTAATTCAGAATGTATTATGGAGTAATTTACTGGAAGATGCGAGTTCCCATGTTTGCCCGACATGATTTGTTGATTGAGCTTGCTTAGGTGTATATAAGTTTTTAGTGATGCTCGGAGGGAAAGGGTGGGTGGATGGGTCTCTCTCATACGGCCTAGGGATTGGAGTGGGTTCCTTAAATAACGTTGAAAGACAACTACGAAATGTTTGGAATCGAGCTTATGACGGTGTTTACTGTTCCGCATTCTGAGTGCCATTATTTTCTTGATGCAGAAAGACTACTGAGTTGATTGGTGTGTAAACACACCATAGACAATATATGCATCTATAACTGCCAGGATACTTAATGTGCTGGGAACACTGATGTTGTAGTATGGTGTCCAACAGGGATTTTGTCATAACTGTCCTAATCACCTGGACGCTAATGAGCAACCCAATCCTCTCAATGAGGAAATGAAGAGAATTGAAAACATTGGGTTTCATCTACTAATGGTCATTTGTTGTTTGAATGATCCATAGTCATTTGTTGTTTAAATGACCTCAATTTAAACTGTTCGGTTTGCAGATTTTGATGGAGTTTGAAGCTGTCATCAAACGGAGTTTTTTATCGACAAACTTTGAGGCAATGGACGAATTATTAGCATCCTCCGCTGTTTCAGAGAGTGGTGCAGGTGGTTCTGCTAATCCTGGATTGGTTCCTCAACTTCCTTGGATACCACAGACCACTGCTGCTGTTGCTCTCAGACTCTTAGAGCTTGATGGCTCTATTTCCTACAACCTGGATCAGAAGGTCGAAATTCTTGAAAACACAGTTGAGTTTTGCTTCTTTATTGCTCTTCTTCCATTGTTGGGTATTTTTGTTTTTCTTATAGGCCTTGTTCAGCTGTCAGGAAAAGAAATTTACGTAGAGGAATATATAGGTTCCTGCATTTTTCTACTGCTTTCTTAGCAAGGCACTTGTGGGACCCCCTGCTTTGAACTTTCCCACTACTAGTTTTCCCTTGAATTTTGTACTGCAAAGATTGCAAAACTCTGCGGAAATCTCGTTTCAACTTGTTCCCTCTATAATTAAGCAACTATATTTTGAATTTCACGAAATTCTTTTGTCATATGAACTGACGAATGAGTGCTTCCTTTTGCTTTACTTTCTATTAATGCACTAATCCCGGGAATAGCTGTCCTGTTCACAATTCTGGACCGCTGGAATGGAACTATTGTTGTGGAGGCATCTTGGGTGCGGCATGGAATATTGAATTCCTTTGACGAGTAGGCTGTTGCCTCCCTGTCAGTGTATATTGCTCTGCATGGTTATATCAATGTAGAATGACGTCAAATTTACTTCAGTTGGTTGGTCTAAATTCCACCGATTAGACATTTTACTAAAGTAGGGGTGACTGGTAAAACACACACCTTACTAACCTCTAGGTTGTAGTTTGAATATGAAGACAGGCACTTTGTTCATTTGATGCCAAAGGTTAGGCGATTACCCATTTATGGGGCTACTATTTGAGAGGACTTTTATTTATTTAGATATTGTTCTAAAGTTTTGTAATTTTTGTTTTTTGATCTTTGCCTTTTTGCCATAGAACCAATATTCTAATAGCCTTTGTCAATTATCTCCAGAAGCTTCCATCAGGGTACGCTTTTATGGAGAACATCGAAGATTTTGAACAACCAGAAGCAAACCAAGACGAACACATGAGAGAGAGCAATTCCACTAACCTACCTAGTATGTATGGGAGCTATAAATATGGGCGAGGGATTCGCGGTCGCTTCCGTGGAAGGTCGCAGAAAAGAGTTGGTGGTTCTGGAAGGCGAACTTTGAGCATGCCATTAACTCATGTACTTAGGCAGCATGGAGAGAGAGCACATGGACAGAGACAAGGAAGGGGTCGCCGAACCGTTAGGAGGAGGAGAGAGGAAAAGATGGTCATTCATGAAATACTGCCGAGTCATTTGGGCAACAAAGGTGCTTTTCAGAATTCTGGGGGAGAGTCGCCAAGAAACTCCGGAGGGGAGGACGAGGAGGAGGAAGAGGCTGGGGAAGATGTCAGACCAATGCAAAATGAGGGTGCTGAAAAAGTTAACAGTTTGGAACCCATTGAATCTTCCTCTGATGACGGTAATAATCGTGTGGTGGAGTATGAATATGCGAAGTGGGGGACTGGGAATTTGATGTTGATGAGTGATGAGGATGTAGATGGCAGTGACGAAGATAATGATTTGGAAGAAATTGGTGGAGGAAATTTCGAGGGAGATGTGAATATGGACGAGGATTTGGATGGAAATGTGAATGAGGAAGGGAGCACAGAGTCAGCAGATTCAGAAGAGTATAGTGATTAAAGCAAGAGAATTTTTGAAGGAACTATTCGTGGATCATAAACAGTTAGATTTTGTATATTTCTTTGTTCTGTTATTCTTTTACAAGGTGCAGTATACTTGTGGTTCATCTTTTTGTATAGGTATAGGTAAATATTTATATATATCTTCAAATGCTGTTAAACAATTTGTTTCCAGCCAATTGATAGATAATTAATACCGATTGATCAAACGAGAACAAAAATAAGCAGAGCGGATTTTTACATTTTTCATGTAATTCCTTTATTCTTAAGCCGCTTGTTTTATAGGCATTCTTTTTTTGTAACTATTAATTGATTGTATATGTTCATGTATAAGTAAATTGGGTGTTTGTACTTTTGCTTCATATTATGTTCTCAATGAACGTATACGACTTTTCGGCAATGGTCATGGATCAATTTGACCTTTTCCATCTTAATATATCCTAAACAAAAAGCCTTCAAATCTCGAAGAAGCCTTTCTGGGAAATGAAGGCTCGAATTCGGAATGAGTCAGGAATTGAAGTAAAAAAGGGCCGAATTATGAAAGAAAATAAAATAAGCCTTCAAATCTCGAATTCGGATCACAGTTTCATGGGAAATGCTTCAATCAATCAAATAAGGGTCTCCGAGTTATTTCAAAGGCTGGGGACTCTGTGCGTGTGTTTGTGCTTCGGCTTATTTCTCATGGGAGAATAAATAGCTGCCACTCCATGAGGGCTAATCCCAACAGGTGGCCTCCACACGCTGCCCAGCGGAGTCGTGGTTATCGGAAGCGCATTCCTTCTTACCATAACAATTTATAAATTGCATCCTAATCTAAGATTATGCATGCATTCATTTTTAAGATGAACTCTTAACTATTGACATTAAGTCTACCTTAATCAAAGAACTCTTTCTTCCACTCTTTTTCTGAAATCCGGAGAGACGTATACAATTAACGATTGCCGTATAAGGCAAAGCAAAGATAATTTCCGAAGCACATCACATCTCTAGCACCTACATACCAACATATACATGTATCTAAACAAGCTATATCCAAACTGTGTTGTTTTGCTTGCCATCCTAGTTCTTCGAAATCATCCAGAGTTTTGATGAGGAGCACAATCTGCAGTATATTTACAAGAACCAATTTTCCAACTAAACCAGTTCAGCGCTTCAAAACAACCTACGGCTTCTTTGACGAAGGAGAAAGAATCATTGTCGCAACCATTTACAAGCTGATTCCCCTCTGCATCACCAAAGCTACAATGGCGTTCCTGTGCTCCTTTCAAGCACCTATCCATAATAACCTGAACCTGATAATTTTGAGAAGTTGCCAAAACATAGAATAGTATAAGCGAGAACCAATTTAGAACCACCACTCCTGTGTTGCAAGACAATTTGTATGAACACAAACGAATCAAATTTATGGGGACACGGCTAGGGTTTTAAATATTTGTATGAACACAAACGAATCAAACTTGTGGGGATATGCCAGGGCTTAAATTTTTTCGGGGTAAATGTGTATTACTTCAAATATTTTGAGTTAAAAGTGTACATATCATGCATATATGATGTTTGTATATACATATTGATGCTTCATGCTTCTAGTTTAAGATAAATAATATTACACGAATACAATCAAACATTTTGGCAAAGGAAAAAGAACCAGAAAATGGATGGCAACAAATGACAGAAACATATACCCATCAACTCCCACAAATTAGAAAAGGATTGTCAGATCTTGACTCCGTATTCATTGATTTATTTTTGTTTTGATAAGTACTCCAAATTCATTGATATCCATTGCAAAATTTAAGCAGCCAACAAGAATCTTTCCCAAATTTAACACCTCTCTTACCTTGGGATCGCTAATCTTTATGAAGATTTTTCTGTACAGTAAAGACTGGACCAGCATTCCAGGGGAGGAGGCTCCAGTAAGAACCTTTGCTATCCACAAAACAGCTATGCCATTTGATTCTGTATCTACCGAGAGGAAAAGCAGAAACGTCAACCAAACAGGTAGAGAACCCTTGCCCTTTCTCATTTGGTTCGAAACACACGCACACATCCACAGCTCCACTATCACCAGCACCATGTCTGAGCCGTGTATTGCTAAACTTACTCGTATCCTCAGTGACATACCGCAATAACTTATCATTTAAATACATCATGTCATCAGTGCCCCAATCTCGATAATCCAACTGCATTTGTCCCTTATTTGCTTCTGGATAAGGCACCTGAAAAGACATTCTACAATAAAGGATGCAATACAACTTTGTCAACTGAAGACCTGGCGGAATATTTTTCAACTGAAGACAAAGGTCTAGCGACAGATGGAAGCCTGGCGAAACTGATACCCCCTCTTGGCTTCTGGTGTCGCTGTTCAAGGCAAATAGCTCCGACGAAATGCATGGCCTGAAAGTTTGACACCAATCATGCTTAGAAATAGCAAGTTTAGAACTGTACTATTAGATACAGAAGAATGGGAAAATAAAGTTGACAAACTCACAAAAGGATTAACATACAGCTTACATAGATAAATTAAAGATATCTTGAAAATAGAGAAATAGAAAGGGCAGGAAAATCGTTTTTCTTCCATACTTGTTCGATTTTTTACAAGAAGGGGGAGAATTAGATAAAAACTTACTTTCCTCCTATTTCTTTCCATATCTTTCCTATTTTCTCTCTCTTCTTTATTTGTTAGTTTTCGTTACTGCCCGATATCCACAAAAACCAAACAAGAAATTATCTTTGCCAAACCAGAAATTATTGCGAAGAAGATTTAACATTAGTTGTTTAATAAGGGCTACATTCAGGTCGTCACCACACCTTAAGAGTCACAAGAGTTCTAAATTTAGAATTTTCCTAGATGAGTAAATTAGCTAAGTCACAGTCTTTCCTAGATATACATGAAACAGTGAGGAACTGTGAAACCGGAAGAAGATTCTCTAGCGTACCTTACTCGGAAGAAGTAATTAGGCATCTGGAAAGGGATGAACATCAATTTTCTTATTATATCCAACAGAAGTTGCAAACCATACTTGGTAACTTGATGTAGAATCTGATCATTATGCGCATTATTTGCCTCATTTTGCAAGGCAACCACCCCTGTGACAGCATAACTGCAAACTGTAAGAAGGCATCTCGCTTCACAGCTGACATTCAACATATGACTTCTGGATTGGAGGAAAGAGTTCTTGGGCTTTCTATATACCCTCCACAGTGACCCAAGTTTTGAGCTGGCTTCGCAGTCTACCTGCTGCAACCGGAAGACTAAATCTTGTATTAGCACCCCATGTAAATATTCCTCCGACTTTCCCAAAATATTCTCAATGTTGAACTTTGGGAAGAAAAGGGAACATCCCGTACTGAAGGCCAATAATGAACAAAAGAGTGCGTGTGCTGAAATTTTCTCCAAACTTCTCTTATCCATGCCCCTAAAAGATGTGGCAATTAGATCAAAATTTCTTGCCAACACATTCAACCGAGAAGAAATTTGCAATAGTACAGAAGTCACCTCCTGTGAAAATCTCATGCCCTCAACCACAACAGTGCCCTCTACTTGTCCGTCGTTATCCAAATTATCCGGTGTGAAAGGAACATGGTAGAGCTTAAGCATATCAGCCACAGATTCTAGAACCCTTGATCTAAGAGACAAAAACCATCTCTGGAAACACAAAGCATGACCTGATGTTACCATGGCTGCCATTGTTTCCTCTGACGAACGAAGACTGTTACAAGCTTCAGTGAGATTTGCAATGTTGTCAGGTAAATTAAGGAATTGGACATTCCTTTCGGAATGAGCAAAGTCACTCAAGGATTTTAACCACTGAGCACAGCTATTAGATTGAACCACCGTAGCAAGGTGCTTGAACATAAAAGCAGCAGTAACCCAAGTTCCCTGACAGGCTGCATATTTACCAACTTTGTAAGCACACCAGTATTCTTTCCTTTCTATCATATTCTTGGCACACTCAAGAGTAAGAAGTTCACGCTGACCTAGGTAATCCTCACGAGAAATAGACATCTTTCTATCAAGATTGTCATTTTCCTCTATCTCCTTTAACATGCAACAGTAACTGATATGACAATACAAAATAAACGTGTAGACTGCGTACGTAAAGCAATCAAATAAGCTGCATCCTTGTAAAAGTTTTACCAGAGTCTTGGCGGTATCAAGGACTTGAATAGTAACAGTACCACCATCATTTAAGTTTTCTAGGCAAGAAACCACAATTTCCGGTATAAAAAGCAAAAGCTTTGATGTGATAACTTTACTATTTTGTCCTCTGACCTCTTTGATCTCATGACCTGATAAATCTGGTTCTGATGCGACCACAGCTTGGTTGTCATTACTCGCTATACATTCGATGGGTGTCTCTTGTCCTCTCACCTCTTTGACCTCATGAGCTGAAAAATCTGATTCTAATGAGCCCATAGCTTGGTTGTGATTACTTGCTATATATTCTATGAGTAAACAAATTTTATCCAGCACCATTGCACCAAGATCTGGATATTTTTCAACCAGAAGAAGAAGAAGGCCGAGTAAGCTTTGACCCTCTAGCTCCATTTCTGAATCAAGCTGATGAAGATCCAGCACAAGCTTAATAAGCAAGCCAATCTGATTGATGACAAATGAGATCAACCATGATGCGAGAGTTGTAGAATCAACTCCATCTAATACCTTTTCCTTTCTTCCCATAAGCGCGCCCAATATATCTACTATAACCCTGATGGCTAAGAGTCTCTTTGCCATGACTGAAGATAGAGTAGCATTTTCTAGGATTGTTAAAATCATTGAAAACTCAAGTATGTCGAAACCATGGGTGGTAGGTAGGTTATATAGGAGCACCTGCAAAAATGAACGGTGAAAAGAAATTCTAATTTAGCAGTATGTTTACATGAAAAGCGACAAAAACCAAGTAACAACCTTGCGAAAAATTTGTAGAGCTCCACATTGCAAGGCTGGTGGAAATTTAGATTCATCTAGCATGCTGACCAACGTTGTGATTGAATCGGAACTAGCAGGAAAATGACCCATTCCTTTAACGAGGACATAATGCAGACATTTTAGTGCCGTGACTTGCAAATGCAAGGGCTTCTCTTGAGTTAGATAAGATAAAAGCAAATTCGCCTGCATTCAGAAGAAAAAATTCTTTATTAACTATCTAATCAATAAAGTCAGAGAAACTATGGATTTCACCAATGAATAAAGTCAGAGAATCTATTGATTTTGACCAATGAATAAAGTCAGAGAAACTATTGATTTTGACCAATGAATAAAGTCAGAGAAACTATTGTTTAAGGTGAAATCATCATAATCCTTAACCACCTCTCATCCCTGATTAACGCATAATGTAGAGGGTTACCAAAGTCCACCGGCCTTACTCGCACACCTCACCCCCCGGGCCAAAGGAAAAAAGGAACTTGCCTGTTTGGTCATTTTATATCTTTGATATACGTGTAATAGGCATTTAACTTATACAGAGAGAATAAATAAAGAAGAAAAGAAAAAGTAATTTGGATTAGGTGTGAGGATATGCAATCAGGAATAGTTTTCTAACAGACGCGCCTGAAAAGTGCTTGCAGAACAATGGTTCTAACACCTAACTATTAGCTTACTTAAATTGAAAATTTAGCAAATGGCATAAATTGGATATTTTGCATTCAAGGGAATATGTACCTGTCCAAAAATCAGGCGTGCTGATTTGACAGCAAGCTTTGAAAGTGAAATGAGCATTACAACCAAGAAATCTTCTTCTGAAGAATCTAACACCAGCTTTAGACCTGCCTGCGATGAATAAACCTTAATTTTTGCAATAGATCTAAGCCACAGCATGCATGCCCATACCTATCCATGCACAGATGTGTTTGTGTACGTGTTTGTGCAGATACGAATTCATTACCAACTATGATATGTTTTAATTACATGCCGTGTATTTAATAACATGTCAACTCCTTGTCCATAGATGTTGCATGGCTTTGCTCCATCTACTTAAATGTCATTTGTCTTTCTTTTGGATAGGGGGAAAACCAACCTAAACCTACAAGGATAGTATCTGTGCGAGGGCAGAGATTGAGCATTTCCTTCCTTGCTATGTCAGGTAATAGTTGATAGTGCTTCGATGACTAATTAGTTTATTACGGACGAAGAGTGGCTGGTGTGGTTGTCTTTGCTTCATAGGGAGGTTTCGGATTGCAAATTGGGTTAGCATATAAGAGAGCTAAATGGGTTGTCGAGCATAGAGCAGAGGGATGCTTTGACAGAATGGTACTTACCAACACTGGGTGCTTTTGCAGTTAAAACATAAAAACATTGGGTGCTTTTGCAGTTCAAAAAAAAAAAAAAACATTGAATGCTTTCGTTATTACTGTTTATATATCTCATTAGAGTGATGCTCCGGACCATGAATGAAGGAAGCATGGTAATGAGCACAGAAATTAATTTGGGTCTCTAGGCCTGCCCTCCCTGATGCATGTCGGCTTTGATTTGAGGGTATGGTTCTGCAACAAAACGTCCCTGTAGCTCCCCGGTTCTTGGAGGTTTAGGGGGGCCACTGTTTGAGTGGTACTTTGAGAGCAGCCATTTTGTGCATATTGCCAAAGGTTAGGTCTGTCTCCAATCATCCCCCGCCCATACCCCCAATGATTGGGGACTTGATGGGTTCTGTTGTTGTTGTTGTTGTGCTAGTACATTTGTTTTTCCATCTGTAATTGATACACAATATTTTTGTTGCTTGTTCTGTCTATAAATTTGTAGTAAGTACCTATAAATGTGTTTCAAAGTCTTAAAAGATTCACGGCACGGTCTCCTACGATCCGGAACATACGTTCCGCACTCACTATATACTCTTGTTTTAATTAACACTTGCCATATGACTATTCTTTGAACATGATAAATATCTTACGATAGTCGATAGACTACATACGATACACGATAGACGAGATGACAACCTTGTAAACTTTACTTGCTTGTGAAGGTGAACATCCCATTTTTGCAAAAGCTCGCACTCCTGCGAACCTTACAGTTGACAGTGTTTCACATGATGTCACCAGATTAACCAGTATCTCCAAGAGAACAGACGCAAAGTCATCAGATAACTCACAAAAGCAACTGCCAGCAAATAAGGCTGCCTCCATCTGCAAGTTGTTCCAGATCAGTTTCACTGAAGTGTCTAAAGAATCAGTTAATTACAGAAGCAGAAGCAGCAAACCACACGCCGAGAAATAAAAAAAAAAGACAATAAATATAGTGCTTAAATACAATAATAGTATCGTGTGAGAAATCTCATTCCAAGAATCACAACATCATGTAGTATGTGATCTCTCTCTCTCTCTCTCACACACACACACACACACACACACACACAATAGTACTACAGTAGTATATAGTCCCTTCCTCATAATGTTGCCAATGGGGTCTATAAAGGCTGACCTCATGGGAGTTTGCTCTCCTGGATTCCATTCTCATGACCAATCAAAGAAGAAACTAAAACCGGACCAAATATGTTCGACATTGTATTAAGTTGATGGTTAACCAGGTTAAGGATTCCTTTTTCCGAAGATAATAAATCAAGGTTGGATATTAATCATTATTGACCTTATGTTGGTGGTTTGGATATGAGAAGGGAAGGTAGTTACACAAAGAATATTGTTGGACAATTATGACCATCACCTTTATCCTCTCCCTCAAGTCTACCAATACAACCCCAATACAGAATTCTCCTAAGTCCTCCTTACTTCCAATAAAAGATAAATACCAGCATTAGTCCACCAATTGGATTGCTAAAGAATAGTTTTAACACTATTATGTTTGTACCATGACGTCAATGATGAGATATATGGTATACATCAGCTATCCATAAACATAGTCTCCTACCTAGCTTTCAACGAGTCAATTACTACCTCCTCGTGATCTTAAATCATGGTCCTTATTCAAAGTTCATCCTCTTTGTAGGAACTGCAGATATGTTTATAACCCTTCTGAATCTGCAGAGGTCAATCAACATGTCCTTGTCATCAACTTAATTTCTGTCGAAACGATCAAGACATTTCTGTGAAATATGAAATTGCAATTTTCCACTGACACATAATGAAAGGCACCAAATATGTTGAAATTCTGGTGAACATTATGAAACAATGAGTTGTTTGGACACATTATTTGAAATATCCAACAATGACATGTTAAAAAATTTCCAACAATGACACGTTAAAAAATTTCCAAATTCTTTTTACATTTTCAATATGTTTGGCTATGTTTCCGAAATCTCTCTGAAACATTTCCAAGATGTTTCAGAAACAACTGAAAAGACATCCTGAAGCAAAACTTTGATCTGTGTTCCACATAGACCCATGCGGATATTATGCATGATAATTGCTTAAATTTGCAACCAAAAGAACTTGCCACCTTTTAGATACACAAGCCATGTTAACAATAACACCAAAACTAAAAAAAAAAAGTGAAAGCATGAAAACAGGAAATTTTGATTATCCACCAAAATTAAAGCTCACCTGCAAAACATCACACGAGACCAAACTTGAAAGTATAAGGTACCGGATATCAGCATTGTCCTTTGCCATCTCATTCCAGCAACCAAAGAGAACCAAAGCTAGTGCTCTTGACTCAGCATCCCCCGATTCAAAAACAGTTTTCACTTGTCGCAGGAGTTCTAACCGATTCTCTGGGGTACATTTAAACAGAATCCCACAATGTTTGCCACTTCTCTTTTTAGGTTTCCTTAGCAGTGACAAGAAAACCTTCACAACACAAAGCTTCGTCTGTTTGTCACCTGAGCAGAAAGCATCCGTAAGACGGAGGAGGATTGTGTTTGCAAATAGCCTATCCTCCCCTGGAATTAACCCAAACATGTTATACTGTGCTTTGTTAATCGCAGGCTCTCTATCCCAGTACTCAAGTTCTTGCCCAATCCGTAGTATGGCTCCATGCGATTGACCTGGAAAATATATAAGATCTTACTATCACCCAAAGCCCATGAAAACACACTTTTTAGGTATGTTAAGACCCTCACAGAATAACTAAGCTTGATATAAAAACAAATGAACGAAAGATTCTGATCGATGATTATAGATTGGGCCTCACCCGGTTTCTTTGATCGAAGGCCCTTCTCGAGATCAATGCTCCATTCCATAGCACAAGCTGCAGATGTTCTCTCCATAATAACAGCACTTAAGCTTCTTCCCTTCAGACACATACAAAGTTCCAGATATTCATTTCCCTTCAGACACATACAAAGTTCCAGATATTCATAAGAAATATTTAAATTTGCAATTATTCACCAATTCTCTTAAGAAGTGTTTGCTTCACTCCAAGGCGGAATGACTACCAATAGGGCAATTGGCTATACGGCAAATTGGCTTGTAGAAATATTAAACACCAAGAAACATGATTAGGCAAAACTTTCAGCTTGTTGGCAATTTCTTTGCATTCCTGAATCGTAATTTTATATAGAAAATGAATTTACTCCAACAAAGAGGAAGTTCCTCCTGACGAGAGTTGATTGACCGACGTGTTCTTTTTTTAAATAACAAACGGTGCTCCCCTCATCAGTCATCACCAAAAATGCTACACGCTATTCAAAGTGCTGAATATTCCAACGAAACATAGAACCACCACCCAAAAATGTTGAGGAATTAAATCAAACAGTTGGTGTACATGACATCCCAACAATGGAACATTGTAATTCTTATGTGCCAATATCATAGGGAGATAAAGGCAACGCAATAGGAACAATGTCAAGATGACAAAGTTGCTGTTTGCCTTATTACTAACAAGATTTGGGCATAGTAAGGTCTCACACGAATCCCTGATGATTACTACCCAGAAAAAGTATAGACGATGAATAAGTAACAAACTTACCCTGCAAACGTTGTCGGCTGCGTAGTTTGGTGATATGGGGAAAAGGGGAGAGAGAGACAGAGAGAGAGATGTGTTTGTATTTGGTTTGGGTTTTGAGTTTTGTTTTTTGTAATGAGAGAGAGAGAGAGGTTGTGTTATTTTATCCTGTCAGAGGCGGATATAACATCCGAGGGATATGATATCCACCTTCTATATCCGGGTGGCAAACACCAG
>JAXBDA010002625.1:0-40932 GCA_036023075.1 Gaultheria prostrata | reverse complement strand
AAACCCTCTCACTCTTCTCACCACCACCCCTCAAACCCTTCATCAAACCCTAACCCTAATTCCCCTTCCCTATGCAACCACCACTCCCCATTCCTAACCCTAGACCTCCTTATCCTAATCCTAGTCCTCTTCTCCTGCACCTTCCTCATCACCTCCTACTTCTCCTACCTCTTCCACTCCCTCTCTCTCCTCCTCCCCCCTCTCTCTCTCTCCTCCATCTCCCCTTCCTTCTTCTACTACCTCTCCTTCGTCCTCTTCTTCCTCGCATCGATCTCCTCCTTCGAGATCTGCTGCGGGTTCCGATCCAGGAAGTGTCGGAACCCTAGGTGCAAGGGACTGAAGAAGGCGATGGAGTTTGACTTGCAGTTGCAGACGGAGGAGTGTTTGAGATCGTCGGGTAAGGCGGTGAGGGAGATCGATGAGTTGCCGTGGAAAGGAGGGAGTGAGGGGAACCCGGATTATGAGTGCTTGAGGGCGGAGTTGAGGAAGATGGCGCCTCCGAACGGGCGGGCCGTGCTGCTGTTTCGGGCTAAGTGCGGATGCCCGATTGCGAAACTCGAGGGCTGGGGGACGAAGCGCTGTCGGAGGCACAAGAAGTGAGTGAGTTGATTTATTTTCATAATCATCGCTATTTTTTTTTTCATCTATTGAATTTTGATTGTGCTCTTTTATGATTAGTTGATATTACTTGATAGTGGACAGTGGATAGGTCCCGGGATTAGTAGAGGTGCGCGTGAGCTACCTGGACACCTGAGTTATAAAAAAGACGAAAAAAAAAAAGAAAAGCGCACAGGCTAGCTCGTTCATTGATTTTGTTCGTTGCTTGTATTCATCTATTGAATTTGATTGTGTAGCTCTTTCATGATGAGTTGTGCTAAAATAATTATGAATTGTAGATAATCGATGTTGAATTATAATAATAATCTGTATAATTGTTTGGCTGTTATGTGTGGAATAGATTTTAAAGAAGGGATTTGTGAGTGAAAATATAATTAGCATTCTAAAAGCTCCGTGATTTTTGGATTGTGCATTTTCCTGTTTAATTTTCGAAATGCATTTTGACAACGTAGAGTTTTTTTGTTGCTGATAAAAAAAACATAGATTTTGTTGTTAGCTCCAAACACTGATAATGGGAAAATGCACAATGCACTGTATAATTTGATAGATAATGGGGTTCCCAAACCCCCCCCCCCCCCACTCCTAGGATCCTTTTGTAGTTTTTCTTGTTTATCTGCTCAAGCTGGCTATCACATGAAGGTTGGGAACTGGATTACTTGGAGAATATGCGGGTTTCTGTGGTAGGATTACTATGGATGAGAAGAATGGGAGAGAAAAAGGGAATGATAAATTACGATTGTCTTAAACATGAGAAATGGATTGTGCAGAAACATTGCAGTTTTATTCATGGCAAATTGTAAGTATTAAAGAGGGTCTTAAATGATTCAGATGGGGTGATGTTTTTGTACTTGTATGGGAGGGTAAATGAGAAATGTGGACATCGGAAAAGAGTTGTGGGTGGGAGCACGTGCCCCTCCTAGAGCCAATGGGAGTCCACCCCTGATTAATGAATGATTTATAGATCTTACTAATTCTTGAGACAGAGTGAATTGATTTCTGTAAACCTGTATGGGGTTTGATGTTAACCGTTAAGTTTATAGCAGTTTGAGCGTACTCAACCTCGTGTTTGTGTGATGTTTTGTACACTTAACAATCAATTGTTGTATGATTGATGCTGGAACCGAATCATTTCTTGATTAAGTCGAATTACCAACATCTGCGGCATCACGACTCACTAGGGAAGCATTTGTAGGTCCCAAGCCTTCATTTATGTAACTAGGGAGGCTATTGTGAGTGCCGAGTTTTTTCTTTCTATGTTTCGATGACTATGTTGTCCATCATGGTGTTTGTTACATCAATTAGATGGACCTCTGTTGCCGAGTGAGGTATAAGACATGGTCAATCTGAGCAGAAGTCACTAATAAGTTCTCTCTACTAGGTTTGATATTAATTGATTATGTTTATAGCAGTTTGAGGGTATGCATCCTTGTGTTTGCTTGAAGTGTTCTGGTTATTAATTTTTTTTTTTTTTTTTTTGTATGATTGGTTGTTTGGATTTAAATCTTAACTTGGTTAAGTGGGAGTATTGGATTTGGTAAGCTACCTGGGGAAACTTTTCCTAGCTAAACAACTCTCAATACCTTACCCGGCCTCTGGTGCACTCCGCAGAGTCCGGGTATTGAATATTGGTATCAGTTACCTAAGTTGGTTTTTTTGGGGTTTGCACATGACTCTTTTGGTATTTTAGCTCAAAAGATGTATCAATGTTTGTGTGGTATGCTGACTTTGTCATGTACTAGTGGTTTTAGTTACTTTGGTACATGCAAGAACTCCTAAACCAAATCTTAAAGGTAAATACTTTCTAATTTGTCTCTTCGCTTCTTTTACGAGTATTATTTTGCTAACATTGATATATAGCTAGGAACTCCAAATGGATCACACTGCTTCTGACCTTCACGCTGAACCAAAACTCATTACCTAGTTTTGATTGCTTTCTGGTTGTATAGGCCCCATAATGTGATCAATAAAAACCATACTAATCGGTAGCTTTTGACGCGAGGCTCAGCATAGGCAAAATATGTATGGTTGTTGCAATTAGAATTCATAGCGATTGACTTCTTGGAGGCTTGGGAGAAGGCTCCAATTTAAGGCTACTCTTAAGATGCTTGAAATAGATTTTGTTACTGTTGAAGGATGGGTGTGGAAGCATCAATTGGATATTCCCCCTATCACCTTGTGCACATTAAGTCCATGAAATCTTAGGTCTTTCTCTATTGATGGGGTGGAGTACAAGTTCATTAAGTTATCCGCTTTGTAATGGTGTTTCATAGAAAAAGTTGATGATCGAGCAAAGAGAGGGGCTGTAGATCGAATTTGGATGACAAATTACTGTTGATGGTTTTTTTTTGGGTTGGTTCTCCATAATCTGTAGTGTTGTTTGTAGGGTATTCCTTGATTTTTGCTGAATTACCTAAATGGTGTGTTTTTAATACATATTCCTTGTGTTTCTTGTAGATATAGTATTTCTTATGCTTTACTCCCTTCGTCCCTTAATTTCGGTCCTTTTGGGCATTCCAACTTTCTATGGAGACGTGCACTTTGAAGAATACTTTGAACCATTTATGAGGGGGGTTAGTCTTTGAAAACTTAAATACTTTTGGATTGAATTTTCAAAGAGGAAGAATATTTTGGACATCCCAATATGGAATAGGGGACTGACATTAAGAGACAGGGGAGTACAGTTTGCTTAAGGATAAAAAGAAACGTTTACAATGTAGAGTACAATCCAAGTCAAAAATAGAAAACTGATAAATGCCTTTTATCTGAATTTGATAAGTATGAGAGAAAATACAATCTGGAGCCGGGCCTTTATCTGTTTTCTCGGTTTTACTTCATTTTTGGCCTTATGGCACTTTGGATCCAAGCAATGAGTGGTTCAGGTTAGGTCCAATCACAATTGGTTGGCAGTTTCTTTTGTGTTACAAAGATTTGGTGCCTTTGACTTAATTGAGTTTCTGCTGGCAATTTTGGCCGATAATGTCAATCTTTCCTTGGACTCGAAAGAGAGCATTTATGTGGTGAAGGTTTAAAATGGAAAGGACATAGGAAAGAAATGGCATATGTATGAGTGGGGGTACACATCTGTGTATGCTAATACGGGCTCTGAATAATTGAATGATGTGTGTACATGGTTAATTTGTGTGCTTTGACTGGTGTATTGAATATTTGCAAATTATTTGTTTGGCTAAGAAGCACGGATACCGTTACGGGATACAAATAGCAAGAAATCACTTTCATGTTCTACATACTGTAATAAAAATATGTAAAAGATTGACCCTGTATCTACTTTTAAAATCTGTTTGCTCGACAAATCTTAAGTTCTGGAAGTTTTAATATTTAAATATGTAAAACTAAAAAAGGTGGGATGTTGGGAGTATTAGGTGCTAAAGTAAATTGTTTTCATGTTCATGATTGGAGGTTACTTTTTCCAAACTTGCTTCATCTGCCTCTTAAGTGATGGGCAAACTTTCCCTCAGATGTCCTTACTGTGTCCAGTTTAAAAAAGGCGGCTAAGCTTTCAGGCAAGGGAGGTATAGGATGAGATAGAGAAAGTCTTTCCAGTCCTACAGCTTCTCTAGATCTAATAGGACCTATTTCGACAAGCTTCTAACACGTTGGGAAGTGTCTGATGGGCATCAGCATTTGACACCTGGAAACTACCTTATGGGAGAGGTGCTTCAGATGTTCATTATATTGTTATATTATTAAAAAGCATCTTAAAGATGTGTGGATCCTTCCTGGAAGTTTCCATGCCTCTTGCTAGGACAACGTACTTGGATTCTCTGTTGAAAATAGAGATGCACTGCACTTGGAACTTGTGAATTGTTTTCATCTTTGTGGCTCCTCTTTGCTTCTGTAGCTTGCAGCCTTTTTGCCTCCGATGCATTCATTCATCAATCCTGTGTTCTTGTAATTCACATGTTATACACCCATTGAATAGTGTCAACCAGGGTTCTATGTCGTATCAATATCTAATGGGATTTTGGACCCCCTATACTGATATTTACCTGTTTCTGATACTACTATTCATCCTGATTCGACCTTTTGGCAATTTATTTGAAGCTAGCATCACTTGATTCTTGTTTCTGCTTTAAAATTATATTACTTTTATTTTGTGAGTTAGTGAGGTTTCATAGTTCTTCTCATGTCATTTGTTACTTGTCTCCAGTACTTCAAGTTCTGAGGGGTTTTCTACTCCTCATAATTATGATTTATTTATCTTGTGTTTCATGTAATGACATCAGTGCAAAAAAACTATAATCCATCCCCTTTATATTATAAGCAAATTAATTTATTAGAGAAAGGCATTTGGGCATCTCCATCCTGTCCCCCATTCCTGTATTTCTTCCTTCATTTCTCTATTTAGAAGAAAATCCTTCTCCAACCTGTACTTTTAAATTCTCGTCTGTTTGAGAGGATGGCTTTTGATCCGCCAAGTAGGGAGAATGAAGGAAAAAATAGAGGATCTCCTCTAAATACGGAATATGGAATTTTGTTGATTTACTTGATTGAACTTGTTATTAATTTTCACAAGATTAAATATATATTGAAAGTACCTTAAAAAAAGACCAATATTTTGTCTATTTAAAGAGAGTCTTAAAATATTAAGTTGAAACTTTGGAGGGAAAATGAAGAAAGTTTGATTTTTGTGGGGATTTTTTTGACATAGAATAAGAAAATAGAGTATTGGGTTGGAGTTGGAGTGAGGAAGGGCCGAAGAGTAAACACTCTAAAATTACTTTTTAAATAGAATACATAATTTTCATCCTCTCAAATGGACATTGAGGTTTTGGAGGGTGTTGGATTGGAAATGCTACGCAAGGGACTTCGACATCCACATGTAATACAAAAAATCCAACTTCTCGAACAAAAAGGCTAAGGCCTCAAAAAGCTCTACAAATCAAGTGTTTGGTCAAGAGTTGGGTTTCACCCTCTCGTTCCTCCTATACGAAAGTTCTTATGGTTGTTTTTGCTGTGATTGGCTACATTTCTTATACATGCCTCTCTTGTTGTTATGAATGCATTTTGCTGTTGGAGAATAGTAGCATTCATTCTGGCTGCTTGTTATGCACGATTCTTCCTGCTGAACCTCACTCACAATCAACTGTTTTTGGCTGATTTTATCAATTTAAAGATCTACTAATTTTGTGGGCTGAATTTTCTATTTGTCTGGACTTTGATGTTGTGCTTATTAAAATGCATATCCTAATCATGTTTGCTACATGCACTAACACTTGCACCAACGATTGCACAAACTCTCACATGGATATGTGGGACCTACCACTTATATGTGGGTCCTACATATCCCATGTGAGAGCGTTTGTCCAATTGTTGGTACAAGTGTTAGTGCCTCTATCTTTTCTCTATCCCAATAGTTGAAGTTATTGAAGGGAAAAATATTGCAGTTTTTATTACTCTTGCTAGATTACTCGGTCTTTATCCAAACAGTATCTTCTGCTCAGTTAGGTAATTGTAGGAACGGAGAATTGTCTAGCCAAATTTGCTTGTTGAATTTCGTTATGGGTCCTATGTTCAGATTTCAGAAATTGTATGTACTCCATGCGCACTATGTGGTTATGCTCTCTTCCAGCTATATGATTATTCACACCCCAAGTGTGCTTTTTTTCTCGCAGGGGTCTAACTCTAAATGGAGGAGGAGACTATCGCTGATTGTTCGTGATGGCTTCATCAGCAGGGACCGCATACTTATGTTCCTCCTTTTACTATTATCTCATTTACCACCTCTCCATTTGTGGATGTTCTTTCCCCCGGAAAACTCATGCAAGTTTAGGAAGATTCATTTGATCTTCTTGTCTAAAACAACTGTAATGCAAATTATTATGTCATAGGAATTCTCTTTCCTCGGTGGATACCAGATTATAGATGCCAATAAATATATGAATTACAGATATGTTTACTGTTTTCTGCTTTCATATGCATGAAGTTTGTTTACTGATTCTGTGCAATGGAATGACATCACTGGTATGGATATTTGTTTACTGGTACGATTCTGAAGTTTGTTTGCACAAGTTCTCGCCTACGGGGATGGTCCGAAAAGATCTTACATATAGCGGGCGTCGAACTAGAGACTTGTGTTTGTCATGCACTTATCTTTACCTCTCTTACCCCTTGAGCAGTAGCAATCGCAAAGTGGTTAATCATGTACTGTTGGAGTTTAGGGTCGGATGAAAACTTTGTTTGGCATGTCTTCTGTTGCCTTGTCCTTTGCCCGGAGTCCGGACGCATCTCCGGTAGATATTAGGATTAAGCCCTTTTAATCTCTAGTAAATACTAGGTAATAGGTAATAGGTTATATGAGATTAAATAGCAGATTGCAAAACACAAAAGAGCGACTAAGGATCCAAATTAAAAACATAGATAAAGTATTTGGCAATTCAATGGAAAACAATCGGTTGGTTAAACAAAAAAAATCGGCAAATTCAGTCAAGATCCAGAAGGATACAAGGCATCATTAATTGGATGGAAGACTGAAAGAGTTCAATAATTGGAAGGTTGAGACATAACAGATCAATGACACAAGATATGATGACACGAATAATGCATTATTTGAAAAGACGTGTATGACAAATTCTCTTCTTTTTTCTTGAGCAGAAGATGGTTGCCATTATCATTCATTAAAGAGATCCAATGATCAAATTACAGAAGTACATGACAATAAAGCACAGGGGTAAAGCACCCGAAATAGATATTGATAACTCTGTAATACAATCTCGAAAAATACGTAAACACACTCAATAATGATAAATGCGACTTGCCCACAAGTGCCGGTAGGTGCCCACGATCCGTGAGAGGACGCAGCCATTTCCAGACATTTCAATCCCCAGTGTCTACGAAAACTAGCAACAGAAAAAAGAAAAAACGGAACCCACTCCTCAAACATCTCAGAACCAGAGAGACGCTAGTTGCCTCTGAAAGCTAAGGCTACACTACACACCGGAGTTGCCCAAACAAAGCTGAGACTCGTCACCGGAGCAAGCAAAACTCGACACTGGAACAAGTTGGGCTCGCCGAAACTAACCACACCACCAGGGAGAATGGCCGCAGACAGATATGAACACCCTTAGATTCGAGAGAGAGAGAGAGAGAGTGAGAAGAAAAACAAAACGTCCTTACTAAGGCGTCTCCCTCACTCTCCACCGGATTTGCCCCGGGTTGTTTAGACAAATTCTCTTCTATGTTGATGTGCGTGTGCTAATTGTTCGAGCAGTGCCTTCAGGCACGAGCATTCGCTGGTTCCTTTCTATGTTGAAAAGTTCTAAAGGAAGGAAGAAGTATGGACCATCCACGTCTCAGAAAGAATCATTAGTAGTGGTATAATAGGAAGGACTAGCCAGAAATTTCTTTTATTGGTAAAATCTTCATCTTTTATTTCCAAATAGCTTTAAGGTAAAATTCTTCCAAGGAGTGAAGTGGAATGGAAGTTCGAAGCTTGGGTCACATTGGAAGAAACAAGCCTACTTTTCCTCAATAGGACAGATGCAGAGTTTGTTCGTGAACTATTCAAGGTTCGACTCAGTAAAAACTCGTTCAAGTTTGATTCGAGTATTAATTGAGCCGAACCTGAACCTCTATTTTAGGCTCGTTTAATAAATAAGCGCAACCTGAACCCGACAGTATTCGGCTCGATTAAGCTCGCGAACGCGGAGTATATATGTATATCTCATAAGAATATCATATATAAGCTTGAATATATTTAAACTTTTACATGTACATCATGAAAATTTTATACTCAACTTGTCTATGTATAAACTTTTAAATTTATTATAAACGTAAATTTTAATATGATTTTATTATTTTATATATGTATGTACTTATTTATGTATAACATAAAGTTTTTATTAAAGTTGTAGACCTGTATGAGAGCACAAATATCTAATATATTTTTGATACGTTAATGCTCATGAACAAGCTCAAGTAATTGAGTTCGACTCAAATCTAAGTAAGCTCGACTCATTAAATTTTTATTGAACTTGAGCTCGGGTAGAGTTCATTTATAAAGTAAACAAACGAACCTAAACATTGTATAGCTCGGCTCGATTCGTCTAGACGTCCAAGTTTAAAAAAATGGTGGTATTTTGTTAAAATTCTACCTTTAACCAGAGGCCTCTTTACCGTAACTTTCCCCTCCAAAATTCTCATGATCTCGTCTCATGAACATTGCACTTAGACCCAGAAAACCATTCCTTCCCTTCTCAACATCATCTCCTTCTTTCTCACGCCAAAACCCCAAATGGATTTACACTTCCACAACCCAAACTCCTCCTCTAAACCCTATAAACCACCTCCGTACATTCCTCAACGGCCAAAACGCCCAAAGCCCACTCGATTACGAGCATTCTATTGTGTCCACATTGAAATCTTGTTCAACCCTTTTGTACATCTCCCATGGCCAACAAATTCACGGCCTTGTCTTGAAATCCGGCCTTGACTCTAATGTGTTCATACAAAACAGTTTGATTAATATGTATGTGAAATGCGGGTTCATTGGTGATGCAAAGTCTTTGTTTGATTCTGGGTCTGGGTTGGATTCAGTGTCTTGTAACATTATGATTTCTGGGTATGTGAGATTTGGCCGGTTGGGCGATGCCCGTGAACTGTTTGATGAAATGCCCAAGAAAGGGTGCATTTCTTATACGAGTATGATTTTGGGCTTGGTACAAAATGGTTGTTGGAATGAGGGGATTGATATTTTCAAGGATATGTGGGTAGAGGGTCTGATGCCTAACGAGGTGACAATGTCGAGTGTGATATCCGCTTGGTGTCATTTAGGTGGGATTCGGAACTGTCAATTGCTTCATGCATTGATGAAGAAAATTGGGCTTGAAGTGTTTGTTATTGTTTCGACTAACTTGGTGCATTTGTATTGTGTGTGTTCATGTTTGAGTGATGCGAGAACTTTGTTTGATGAGATGCCTGAACCGAATATCGTTTCGTGGAATGTACTGCTTAATGGGTATTCGAAGGCAGGACTTCTTGATTCGGCAAGAGATGTGTTTGAGAGGATGCCTGCTAAAGATGTGGTTGCTTGGGGTACGATTGTTGATGGTTTTGCGCAAGTAGGAAGATTAGCTGAAGCTTGTACTATGTATCGCGCAATGCTACATAGTGGTTTGGGTCCTAATGAAATTATGATTGTCAACATGATTTCGGCTTGTGGGCAGTTGATGGCATTTCATGAGGGCCAGCAATTTCACGGTATAATTATAAAGACAGGCTTTGACTGCTTTGACTTTATACAAGCAACGATCATCCATTTCTATGCAGCTTGCCACAGAATCTGCTCTGCTCAGTTGCAATTTGAATCGGGAATCAAGGAGCATGTCCCATCTTGGAATGCGCTCATTGCTGGATTCGTAAGAAATGGGAAGATTGAACTAGCTAGACATTTTTTCAATGAAATCCCTGAAAGAGATGTTTTCTCATGGAGCTCCATGATTTCTGGTTACGCACAGAGTGAGCAACCTAATATGGCTTTAGAACTATTTCGCGAAATGTTATCTTGCGGTGTCAAACCAAACGAAATCACAATGGTGAGTGTCCTCTCTGCAATTGCTACTCTAGGCATATTGAAAGAGGGAAGACAAGCCCATGATTATATACGCCATAACTCAATCCCTCTTAATGACAATCTCAGTGCAGCAATCATTGACATGTACGCCAAGTGCGGGAGCATCAAGACTGCCTTACATGTGTTCCACCAAATCAAAGACCAGACTTTCTCCGTTTCACCATGGAATGCGATAATATGCGGGTTGGCCATGCACGGACATGCACAGTTGTCTCTGCAGATGTATTCTGATTTGCAGAAACGGAACATTAAACCAAACGCAATCACATTCATTGGAGTCTTGTGCGCATGTTGCCATTCTGGGTTGGTGGAATTAGGGGAGCGATATTTTCACAGTATGAAGAATTTATATGGTGTGGAACCAAACATCAAGCATTATGGTTGTATGGTGGATCTTTTGGGAAAAGCAGGGAGACTAGCAGAAGCTGAGAAACTAATCAGGGGTATGCCTATGAAGGCGGATGTCGTGATATGGGGCACATTGTTGGCAGCATGTAGAATTCACGGTAACGTGGAAGTAGGAGAATGGGCTGCAGAGAGTTTGGCAAGAGTTGAATCATCTCATGGTGGGAGTAGAGTTCTTTTGTCCAATATTTATGCAGATGCAGGGAGGTGGGAAGATGCATTTTTAGTGAGGAGAGCAATGAAAAGCCAGCAAATGGCTAGGTCACCGGGTTACAGTGGTGTCATTTGACTATGGAACTTGGTTTGCTGTAAGTAAGAATTTTCGCGCTAACTTTGTTGTATGTTTAGTAGTCCAGAAGGATTCTTCTATGCAGTGTGTTGTAGATTATAAATCCTTTGCAGTTTGAATTTAATTTCGAGCAAACAAAAGACTTTAATTTCGAGCAAACAAAAGACTTACTGTTCTTGGCACCATATCCCTGTGCAAAGTCCAGAATTTTATTGAATACCTGACAGGATTTTTAGCATCTGCTTGAGAAACAGAATGGTATTTACGTTAGAAGTCTTGAATATTACTGTTAACTGTTAAGGATATTAACAATAAAATTACCCCTTCATGTAACAACTTAAGCTTTTGGGTTGTATATATAATTTTCACACGGTAAAGAGCTAGGCTTTAAGAGGTTTTTAGACAAGACTCTCTTGATTAATTGCCCTTTCTTTCTGACTCAAGCGTACCTTATTTCGTTGTTTGTGGTGATCCCATGTTATGGATCATTTGTTTACCTGATTACCACTCCACGTGCGAGTCAGGAATCGTACATGCAGGAGAGAGTTAGAACTTGTCCCACATTGGTTAGTTATAATCTTAAAAATTATCATATGAGACTAGGCGGCCTCTCCACTAATTGTCAATCGGTTTTGAGTTGGATGCTTTTAACATGGTATCAAAACCGGCAAAATAAATCCAGTGTCCGAATCTCACCACCTACCCGACAATTAATTGTTTGCACTTGTTTAGCTCACTTATGAAGGAAAGTTTGACTACACATGAGGAGGCATGTTAAGGATATTATTATTAAGTTTTCCTGTCTTTTTATGGCTTAAACTTTTGGATTGAATATAAATTTCCGCACTACTATGAAATATTACTGGTGGGAATTTGTCATTTATTAAGTTTCAAACCACTGTCCCTTCAAGGTCATATTTATCTTTTTATATTTTTTCCTTTCTAGATTATGGCTATAATGTGTTAGGAGTCTGTAGAGTATTTTGGAGATATATGCAAAATTCATGTTGCAACAGGAGTAGTATATTTGAGAGATTGTAAAATACATTTTACAAATCTTTAATGTTAACTAAAATGAGGAAAAGTGAAAAATAAGAAGTCAAAAAACTCCTCTCCCTCTCCTAGCTTTTGTTCCCTATATTCATAATCGAAAATCCATTATAGGAGAATGAATTATTGGGGTTGGATGCCAAACAACTAAAGAGAAAATAAAGAAACCAAAAGCCAAAAAGGAGTCTCCCGAATACCCCTAAGGTTCAAGAACTAGAATTCGTTTTGCTAGGATATAGCACCCAAGCCAGCTCACACAAGCTCAATACCCAAATGCTGCATTTTAAAGAACATTACATCAATCACTCTGTACAAAGCATGCAAGTTCTTATAAATTGCAGAACTTTTTCACTAAAAAGCTTCTCACCTTCATTCTGCACCAAGAAGCCTACATAAACACAATGTACAACTATATTACAACCACAAGCCTGCAAAATTTTGGACAAAATTAAACAAGAAAGCAAGAAAAAAAAACTATGTTTCACTTTCAATGATCAGTTCAGCCGCTACACCCATGGTGCCAACTCCTCCAACTGCCAGCAAAGCAAACGCAAGCTCGTCCTCGTCCCACTGCCTCAGCCCATTGCTCAATCTCTGTAACACCACCAAATCCACTTCCACAAGCCAAGTAGGAGTGCAAGTTACCATGAGGCTCAGAAACCCAGACACATAAGCGCGCCAGGTGGCCCAGTCACAACCAAGCGAAGACTTCCTATCTAGAGCAGTCGCTAGAAATTCCAGGTGGGATACAAGGATTTTTGGACGCCGCTTCAGTGCTGACGAGGATGAGTCGACTCCCCAAGCAAAAGCAAAAGAAAGCACCGTAAAGTAGGCCAGTGCATAGCCTGCTAGCATTGCAACCACACCCCCTGAGCCTGTTTCTTGTTCACACCTGTGAACAGATATAAACCAGGAAGGAAGAGTTTCTTGGATCAACGACTGGACTAGTGCCGATCCACCGGATAGCCACAGTAAAGAAGCCCCAACTGAAGCTGCAAGTTTCACCTTAGTTATTGCCGTAGCAAGTGAAATTTGTCCGTATCTAGTCCCATTTTTGGCTTTCTTCAGCTTTTCCAATCCCTCTTTTGATAGCACACTAAATGCTATGTCTCTCACACATTGCATCAAGAGAGAGATAATCTCTTCCCTTAAGAACATTATATCCCTTAGGGCTCGGTAGACGCGGAGATATAATATCCCTGGGGCAACGGGAGAAATTCCACCGCAGAAATGGGACCCGAATCCATGGCCAAGAAGGGGACCGACACCGCCATTGCTTGATATAGGGGTCACATTCAGGCCTAGTGTTGAAGTAAAGCAGCTTTTGAGGAGCTGAACCACTGCATCATTGTTGTGGAGGAATACAGTGCGTGAGGCAGAGAAAACAAGGAAGTCGCTCCAGCGTTTCACCTTTTGTGTCCATAAGGAAGCCACAATAGGCATGCATGGCCATGGGCAACCTGCTGCAAGGGACTCCAAGGCAGGACCGGCGAGATTGAGAAAACGCTGTGATGCTTTGTCGAGTTTGTAGGTTATGGTGAGGCTCACAAAAGCAGCCAAAGGTAGTGGAAGTGTCGCTGGAGAGCTCCCCCCTGAAAGAAAGAAGATTTTCTGCCATTATAATGAAGAACTAGTTTTAGAAAATGACAGCCTATCCAAACAGCATGTTAATGATGATGATTAAGCGACAGTCCATTTCTAGATGCATATGCTTGGGCACACGTTCATATGTATCCTATTATTTTTTGAATTTCCTATTATACGCATGAGACACATTACAAATTAGCATCTAAATCGAATGATAAAAGAGAAACAGTGTAATTTTTTGCATTTTCTCCTCCTTTAGACATTAGAAAGCAGTATTGTGTTACATTTTCTTATCAACTAATATATATACATGCATGTCGTTGATCTTAAATATTTGACATACTAGTTTGATCTTATAATTGACATATTAGTTAATAACAAGATTCAATAGCTAGCCCATGTCTATTTCCTATATGTTTTTAAAAGTTTACGTGTTGACGTGTCATGACTCTGTCCATGCTTCCTAGCTTCCGAGAACCAATTTAAGTTCCAAAAATGGATATCACTTCCACAAAATTAAGGAGGTGTATTTCTCTTTTTTGGTCAATTAGTTCTGTCAATGGTAATTTATATTCTGAAAAGCATATGCATATTAAAGTTGCCATGGTAAGGAGTTAAACCTGCAACAAGGCTCGGAACATCAACCCCAGTGGCAGCTAGGATTCTCTTGATCTGTTCTTCGACATTAGACAGATTTGCTGCAGGACTTGGCCAATCTGTTCCATTCATAAAAACTGGTTTCCAGATTCCCCGGGTTACTTCTGCAGAGAAGTAACTTACAATGGTTGCCAAAGATGCAGGGAGAAAATCGGCCAAATCTTTAAGCCCTGAAATCAAGTAGAATAACATTAGATGATAAAGTGATCTACGTATTAGTGTTTCTTTGATCTGAAGCTACAATAAAGAGCAACTGTTTTCTAACAGCCGGGTGTGCCAATGGACTCACGATGGCAAACTTTGAAGCACTGTCTTATTGAATTCCCAAAGTAAATCACATATTTTGAGGATCTCTAGGATAAAAGTGATGAATAAGTATTTACTAAGAAAAAGGTGATGTCATGGACAAGATACAATAATAACAAGGCAACGCCACAAGTTTCCCAAAGATAAGGACTAAAATATGGCAGGGACAATTGAGAAGAAAAACATAATGGAAATAATAACTTTTCTGTTTAAAATTACAGATATATTACGCTTAATGATATCAGTATATGAACAAATTATTTTTCGCACATGTTCTGCAAAGTAAGTACAAACAGTATGGCTAACCATATTAGAAAAATACTCTGCTCCTAAACATATTCGAAGTTTTAGGTTTCAGGGCTCCTAAAATTGAAAAACCTATAGGAGCAGGATCAATCATTGAAAGATATACATCCAATTACAATTAGGCACTCAAGTCATTTTCTTACACTCTAGTCAAGACCATAAATATAAGATGGGTGTGATTAATTGACAAATGTTTGCGATAATTGCAGTATGTCAAGTTCTACAGAGGTTTATCAGCTAGTAATAGACACAACCAATAGATACAATCATACAACTAAATATTTCTCCGCAAGTGTCGGAATCTGCCAATGACATGGCACCTCATTAGTAGTATCCCATGCGTCTTTGATTTGTTCAAATGCTTTTGAAAGGTAGAAGTTTAAAACAAGATAGTTCATATATGTTTTGGCATTCACATTTCTCAATGTGTGAATGTGCCTTTTCAAAACGTAAATGCAAATAAAGAATCGCACAAGCAAACAAGCTTAACCTGTACATAGTTCGCGAGGAGAAAGTCTTCCATGGGCACATGCCGTTAAAGCAGCATCAACCACAAAAGGAACTGCTTCAAGAACATCCCAAGCAGGTAATTTAGGTCTCGCACATGTATCTTCACTACCAGGTCCTGATGAACTACTACTTCCAGATGCTTGAGAAGTCAAAGACTGACTTGCTCTACTAATCTTTCTAAACATCATATTAAGAAGTGCATCAACAATCTGATGAACAGGGGTCCCATGAACAAGGCCGGAGAGGGGTGAGGCTATACACGCCTGGTGCTGTCGATACCATACTTTTAGTTTTGGAAATGAATCCACAAATAAGTGTTTAGGCGACGATGAACTCGCAACACATGATAGCCTCCTTTTGCACCGATTACTGTGGATGTTTCCGGAAGACATTAGGTGCGAGTTTCGTAGCAATAGGAGGTACTCAGGAGTGAGTTGGGAACCAACTGGGGGTACGTCTCCCACCCCATATTCTAGAGGTGGATGATTAAACCGCCATAGCTTTAGAAGAAGTGCAAATGCATTTGAAAACACGGCATGCACAGAGATCTCTTCTCCTGTTGGAAGAGTCCATGAAATGTTGGGCACGCATGATCCAAATACCTCACAGATTGGCATCAATGCGCCTGCAAGTTGTGGAACCTGAACAACAAGGTAAAAAAGTGCACATCAATTGATAGTCAGCATGAAGGACTCAATGACAGCCCTATCAATCAACTCACGCTCCTTCAAAATAAATAGGTACTCCTTGTTTTTAGGAAGAAGATTGTATTAACTGGAAACACCAATGATTATCATAATATAGGTTCTTGTAATATTTTCTGTTTTGTAAAGAAAAAACCTTCTTCCAGTTGTTTACTGGTATGGCAACCCATATTTTCTGTTCTATTTTTTTTTTTCTCTTCAGCTTTTACTTTATTCAGACTACACGTAGCGAGTTTCCTTATCTCAACTATTTGGGTTCGACTATCAGAATTCTTACCTATCATTGCTATAATAGAGCGAGATCACTGGCCTTTCCATGTATTCACAAGATTCTTTCTGGCCCTAATCACTATTAATTTAACGAGTCAATCGACATGACTCATAGTGCAACACAATTGTGTAAAATGTAAATGCGCAAGAAATGAATCATTTCAGCCACTAAACTTCATGTTGGCTTAAATATTCACATGCAAATTAAGAAGAGATAAGCACTAAGGAAGTTTCAATGCTTATGTAAGAAATCGATTCACGCCAGTGAAGAAACATCTGATCTCTACACTTAGAGATAGTAAAAGCTTTACATACCAAGCCATGTAGGGAGAAAATCTGAACACAGTCAACAGGTGCTATTCCGACGAGGAGAACATTCAGCATTGGAGCATAACTTATCAAGTGGCTGTCGCTCCCAGAATAATCATCAGGAACTGGTGGAGAGAGCAATCTTGTTATGAAGTACACAGTGTGTTCCTGAAAACATCATGAGTAGATGACCTATTAGAACACTATGGTGTTTCGGTTAATAGCAAAAATCAAAACCAGTAAAAATTTGAAATAAAGTTTTTTGTGCAACCTCATTCCAGTAATCTACTAAAATTTGTTAAATTAAGTAACCTTGACCTCATTACCTGTATATTCCAACCACGAATTAGAGAGGCTCCGCAAAGTATAGTAGCAGCAGCTATCTTCTCATCATCCGATCCTTTGACCGCAATCTCAAAGACTTTCTCAAGCTCTGCTAAGCTTCCATCAAATCCATGAGCTTAAATTCAGTTGCTTTACCCTTGGTAAATCAATAAAAAAGAGCATCTCATATACCTGGCTTCAGCAAAGAAAAAAGTGTAACCGAAGACCAGGTCACCGTAACAAAACATAGAAGGGAATCTGATTGATGTTCACCAAGTATTTTGAATGTTGGCAACACCAACAATTATAAGACTGGTTTAGTACTTTCTCTAGTTAGTACTCACTCTACAAGCTATACTTTTGTTAACTGATCTTGCTGATCATAATGTCCAACCTCCATTTGGACAACTGAATTATGTGTGTCCTTCCCAATAGTATTATGTTATACCATTTGTTTTTTTTTTTTGAAAAGTTACGTTATACCATAGGGCAAACCGATATACTCTCATATTAAAGATTTGGCCTTGTCAATAAAACCACCTCATAAAGCCATTCTTACAACTGCCAGATTTGAAAACAATAAAAAGGTACCAGAGTGATACAATTGTACAAAGATTCCCAACGAAGCATTTGTACCAACTCTAGGTAAATATATTAACAAGGAGGAGCCTTCCATAGGAATGGCATTAGGCTAATAAGCTTTATTAAGTACATTATACACACACAAGAAAAAATGAACAGAGGATAGTCAATCACAACACTTTTTGGGAAAGAAAACTGCAGGTATACCTTGAAGCGGGAGCAGAAACTAAAGCTTTTATCATAATTGGAGTTAGCGGAGCTCCCTTCATGAATGACGACCAACTGGGCACTTGAACAGGCAAAGTATGAGGTATTTGTTTGATGTGCCCATTCACATAACCAGGCCAGAAATATGCTGATGTGTCCACTAGATTTCTGGCGATACAAGCCTCTACTATCAAATGGTGCATGTTTCCAGCTGCAAACATTGACATGAGCTTCGATTAGATCAGACAGCCACACGAAATCCACCATAAATAATTCTGCTTTTCATTTTGGTTGTGGGCAGATGGCATCCATTGCGGTAGTATTAACAGTTGCTTTAACTTATAGCTTGCGATATAAATTGTAGCACATATAAACAGGCACCGCTGGTGAACGCTTTGTACCACACCATAGCATAGCCTACCTTACCACTAACATGACTTTATTCTCATCTGCTAATCCTCTGATAGACAATGTAATGTGTAGGTTCAATCTTCAAATCCAAGCCAATATGCATGAGAAAGGGCTTCAAAGATTTTCTATTGAGTCTTTACATTGCACACATCTCTAAGGAAGACATCTAAGAATCTATTATGGTTGATAATCTCCGCGGTTAATTGGGATAAAGTTGCAAACAAAATGCACCAAGGAAAGCCTTAGTTGTGGATTCAAAACTTATCATCTTATGGTAGGGTTCACTGATGGGTGCAAAATGCAAATGTAAAAGCTACAATTGCCATGTCTGAAGTGCGATTCTAAGGAGAACGGCTAAAGCCAAAGGGTAGATCTTGACAGTCGTTCAGTTCAGCCTAAGTGTTATTTTCGCAGGATACTCTTTCATTTAGTCTACTTATTTCCCTTTTTCTTTTAGAATTTTTCCGATATACCAACAATACCTAGGGCTATGTTTCGAAATACAGTTGGATAGGTGATCCCAGAAAATGACACCAGAGCACTGTACAGGTCAACCAAGACTTGGACAGCACAAGAGAAGGATACAACATGCAGATGCTAGGTCATATCATTTTCCTGAAGGACGAAAAAAACAAAAAGGTATGATGGGAGAAAACAAACTAAGCTAGTAGTCTCTGCAGCTGCAAAATGAAGATTAATATGTAATCCAATAGAGCGAGAAAATGGAGGTAAATGCATTGAGAAGACAAGGATGATCAAACTGAACTTCCACATCAAGGACCTTTGAAAAACCCTTACGATCAGGCCAAGTGTATACATTAATTACAACCTACGAAAGGAACTTTGTGAAATTCCTTGACGGTATGAAAGAAAAAGATGTTACTTACAACAATTAATTGGCATGTCTTTCATGCCAATGCAATCAAAGTATGAGCTGCCAACGTTGATTCCTGAAATAAACATCATTGCTTTCGCAGCAGCCTGATTGGCCGCAGAAGCGACATATTGGGGTGGACTCAGCAAACCCTTATAATCACCAAGACTTTGTAAGCTGGATACGAAATCCCTACGACGATTTTCAGGAACATGATATTCTCTATCATGAATGGTGTCTAGGTTTTCTGTTTCATCAGTTCGTGCACTCTCTTCTTCCTCAATTAGATCAGCAGCCACAAGTGTTGTGATAGTCAACAACATGCATAGGCGAGTATCTAGCCGAGGCACAGGGCCCTCAATTGGATCTCTCTCCTACAAAACTTATGAAACAAGAAAATAAGCAGAAAAGAAAATATTCCGACTTTCATATATGGAAGAAAAATATCGTTTCCACTGAAACCAAGATATCACACGAAGACAATTCATGCAGCTATCCTGATCCTCTAGTTAGCAAAAAAAATGTTGAAGAATCCATCACATGGGATTTGAGTGGGATTTCATCCAATGAGGTACATCAAGTAACTTTTGCTCCGGAAATCTATTTATGGGAGTTTACATCAAGTTTTTTTTTTTTTTTTTTCAATTGGTAGAGTTTGAAATCTCCCTTAATTCCTCAATTCTGGTAGTAAAAAACAAGAATTTGTACTAGATTTTCTTTCTCTGTGCCATACAATCTTCAACTTGTCATCATGACATCCATGTTAAGAATTATTAAACAAGCGTTTTACTAGCAATCCTACCCAATTTTACATAAAAAACAATATCCCCCAAAACATCATTAACTTATCTAAGCTTAGTAATGTTGGGGAATGCATTCAAAGTAGAGGACAGCCTCCACCACAATATGCAAATAGTCTGAAACTTTCACAACCAAAAAAGAAAAGACGAGAAAAACAGCAGCAGAGAATAAAATTGAAGTTTAACAGTAACAAGTTCCTAACCCTCTGAACAAGACGTAGAGCTGCCATCCAAAGACTTAGAAAGCATTCATGCCAAGTGGTGCCATTAAATGCTTGCAGAGCCTTCATTAATCCTGTAAGTGAAAGCATAACTTTCAGTATGCTAGACATAATTTAAGAGGATATTAATACCATATTGTCCTTCGATATTCATGCATTTAAACAGATAAAAAAACATGGTACTTTGGTCACTATTTTCACCAATCAAATAATCAATTGAAATATCTTGATTGGTGAAAAAAACTGAATCAATCACCAAAATATATCATTTGTTGATATCTGAATAAAGGCATGATAAAAATGTACAAACAAAATGGACAAAGGGAGTACAAATTTTTCTGTAAATTATATCTTGAGGACTGGAATGATGTAAGGTTTACCAGTGATTACTTCCACCGCACATGTTGCATTAACCTGTGAACCATCCATTGCATCTTCTAACACCAGATCAAGAGGAACCCAAAGAGCAGAACGACTAGATCCGTGACAAAGACCAGCAGAAGAAACCAGAGACCCAGAAGCCATAACCTCATGGAAATCTAGTGGTGAAATTGTTTTGCATTTGCGAGACAGAATTTTGCGAGTATCTGATGCCAGCTGGAGAAGAGCCTCTGCATTTGTAACTTTCGAGCTTCTCACTGCTGATGAATTTTCAACAAGGAGTTGTATTCGCTGGACAAAACCTCCCCAGTGTGAGGGCCTGTTGAAGTGACAAGCAAGGATTATAACGTCATTAGTGAAGTGACGGACAAAGAAACAAGACGAGGTATTTAACTAAAAAATATTACTACTACTGATCTAACAGTAATTATGAACCCAAATAGAGCAAAATGACATACAGATTAATGTAATGAATTTCAAATATTACGCAAGATCTCCTTAAGCGTGATTGGATTGAGAAAAAGGCAAAAAAAAAAAAAAACTCGTTTAGTGAGTAAGACACCGTAAGTCCAAAAGTATATACATGTTGAAAATAAGAGAACTGCTCTCAGGCCTAGTTAATAATGAAGAGAGTACAGAAAAATGTTGTCCTTCCCTTTCTATGTCTATCTCCCGAAAGAAAACAGTAGAAAATGTATAAAACCATTTGAGAAGGGGACCATAAATACTTCCAAAACCCAACAAGGCAAAAGAGATTAACCAAGTGTACTCCTGATATAGAAAAATAAACCGGGCAAATTTTTCATGGTTTATACGTAGGAAATATGGATCTTCTAGAAAAAGGAATTGGTCTTGCCAATGCGTTAAAGCATAACCGTCATGCATATAAAGTCCCTTTTTCTGAAGAGCGCCAATCAACAAGGGAGAAGATTGATACTACTCATTTTGCTTCCACTTAGGCGAAATTTAAAAAAGAATGTTGTAAAAGGAATGAAGTTCTGACATGTTTTGGCGTGCCAAGTAAAGAATCCTGGAAGTTACTTTGTTTTGCAGAAATTGCCCAATCAACTCTATGGCAATCACAGTATTTAAACTCCTCAGTCGCTCTTGAAGTTCAATCCTCTTGTCATCATAAAAGTCATCACTATCTACTTCCATATCTTGAGGTTTAGTTACCCATTCATATTTCCTTTCCTGGGTCAGTTCTAACAACCCTTCATCTTCTAATGATGCATCAAGCAACTGACAAACGACTGCAAATATAAATTCAACCACAAGAACGCCAGGTCCACTTGCTTGCAGACCAAATATATGGGAGAGGTGAAGAACATCGTCTATCGAACTCATGACCCTGCGTGAAGAAGATAAAGTGGAAAAACCAATTTTAAAACTAGATTTGAAATTGAATGACAACTTGTGATCTGTCATTAATGGAGGGCTACACTATAAATCCAATGTCCTTATCGCAATCAGATCAATTGCAAGAGTTAAATAAGTTAATAACCAAGAAACATTAGGAACTCTTGAATTTTGTTGTTCAGCAAAAATATTTCTAGCAGTAAAAAGATTACTAGATCCGTGGTGCAAATTCTAGAATCCATAATAAAAAAAATACATTGGTTCCAGGACTGAGAATTTTACCACTGCACCAAGTAATGGCCCTAGAATATCATGCCAATATGTGCAGTAAAACAATAAAAGTTGTATTTTCTTGCCTTGGCCTCCTTTCATTCATCTGGCCAAGTGAACCAGACGTACTAGTCTGACTAATGGTAAAACAAAAGGCAAAAGATTAAAAAACTTATGTATATTGACAACAAGAAGTGACTAGTCTGAGGTTAAAGGTTTTTCTTTTCCCCCCCTTCTTGTATGTAACAATAAACAAAATCAAGAACTCACTTATGGAAATGTGGCCCATCTATATGAGATTTAAAGGTCAAGGCATGTCTCTTGAGGAGTTCCATGTAAAGCCTATATGCTGTTGGCCTGGAACTTCTATTTGGAATAACCCTGTAGAACAGCAAGTGCAGGATGTCAAGCCATTGTTTGCCGGAAGAGATTCAGTAAGACAACAACAATCTTCATGCAGATTCCATCAATCGTTCAAGTACTTAAATACTTATTAAATAAAGTTCATTGACTGAAATGCTACTTTGAAACACTAAAGCAAGAAAACGACACCCATTTCAACAAAATTGCTGCACATTTGAAAAATGCATTACATTTTTTAAAAAACTATGGCATTTCTAAGTATGAAAAAGAGACCAGAAAAAACTTAGTAACCACATGAATTCATACACATGAGCACCAAGAGATCTCATCAGCATAGAAGCAATGCCAGGAGGGACTCATCACCCACCAATTCATCTTAATCACATGTACTTTAGCAGCCAAATTCCAAACCAAAAAAAAAAAAAAAATATTGTTTTAAATAATGAACAAAACACAAATCAAAATGGGGTTATTGATACCGTAAAAAGATACAAGATTTAGGCAGAAATATCAAGAAGAGTATATGACAACTGACAATGCATCAACTAACAACATTGCATCATGCAACAAAGCAAAAGAACATATGATAATGAACCAGCAAATAAAACAAAAACAGTTTGGCCACAAACTGAAGATTACACCTGGAAAATAGAACAAAAATTGCCCTCCCACTTCATCACACAGTTATCTCTCCATATCAACATAATAATAATCAAACAGTTGGTATCAAAATAAAGACAGTAGCCCTCATCCAATCAAATCACAGAAACCCATTTCATTAACCCACCTGAAATCTACAGTGGGGCCATTGTTCGATCAAATTCACAAATCATATCCAATTAGTCACCCAATAAGCTGAAATTCAAAAAGGAAAATTCAAAAATTGTTTTTAGTGTATTGAAATGTGTGAAAAACATACTGAAGTTTGTATTTTTTTTACTTTTACTTGCCTTATAGTAAATAGAATGACCCATCCAAAAATAAGACCCAAGTCCAATTTTGCAATGCCTTCCAAATTGGTAACTATAGAGTCCACTGCTTAAATGGAACAACAAACACTTTAAATGGGACCTACGATTGTGGGTCAAATCGATTGTGGGTCAACGAATTTGTATTCCCAAAACACCCTCTTTAGATCAAACACCCAACCAAGAAAACAGAAACAAACCCATGAACTGAAAATGTAGAAAATTAATAAATCAAAAACCAAAAGAAATAGAAACACCCTCATAAGGTCAAAAATCCCAAAACCCAGAAAACAGAAACAGACCCATGAGACCATGAACTGAAAAAATGTTTGAAAATTACATAAAAACAGGAACCAAAGAGATGGAAACAGAAAAAGGGAGAAACCTGTTGGAAAGCAGAGCAAGAACAAGCAAAGGAGGGACGATCTTGAAAGCCAAGGCCTTTTCTAGAAACTTCCAAGCGATGGGAACGTTGTTGGCCCAACAAATGTGAGAAACAAGAAGGTTAGCAAGCTCAGGAGAGGGGGTAGAAACACCTGAGGAGTTCAAAAAGGAAGAGAGTTGAATCGCCCATGTGAGAGGGTCACTGCCCTTTTCTTGGGCAATCTTTGTCTGCTCCAAGACACTGTCCCAGAGATTGATTTGTACTGTAATCACCGCCATTAGTGGTACATGTGGAGAGAGAGAGAGAGAGAGAGAGAGAGAGTTCTGGGGGGAGAGAGAATGAAAGACAGGAGGAATGGGGAGAAGGTTAATGGTTGGTAGAGCCAAAGTAGTTAATGTGTTGGCAAAATCAAAGATCCAATTGGGTTTCGGTACGGAGGATGGGAAACTTGGAGATAAAACAGATGAGTAGTGAGTTGAATACTTGAATGGGTTGAGACCCTGCAAGGAAATAAAAAATGATACATACACACTCCACATATACACTCAGCCACACTCTCTCTCACATGGGGTGTGGTCTCCACATGTGTGCTCACATGGGGTGTGGTCCCCCACACAGAGCTCACATGTGCACCCACATATGGGGACCACACTTCATGTGAGAGAGGGAACGGAATCAAATCCTCAGTAGCAGTTTCTTTTGTACCTCTGTTCTAGTACATTTAGTTACTCTTTTTTTTGAAGAGCCATTTTTGTTACTCCATTGAGTACATTTTAGAACACTACTAAAATTTAAAATAATTCTCCTATTGTCAGCTAAAGAACCTTTCTATATGTACAGACCAATATGTACAGACTGCCTTGGAGACCCATTTGTGGGTCCCAAACAAATAATTTGGACTGTTTATTAATTTTAAAATCATTTTTTGAGGGGTCTCACAAGAAATCAGCTCAATCGGACGTTTGTAAGTGCTTCATCCAAAGTCCCCCTGTTTCAATCAAATTTTTTTGAATGAAACGGCACTTACACATGTCCGATTGAAATGATTTCAAGCGAAGCCTCTCGAAAATTCATTCTAAGATAAATGAACGACTCGGATCGTTTTTTTTTTTTGGGACCCACAAGTGGGTCTCCAAGCCGGTCTGTACATGGTTTGTACACATTCCATCGGTACCTTCAGATTTTTCGTCAGCTAAATGAGCGTGAGATAGAAGTAATCTTTTACGTATTTGTAAGAAAGCTTTTGATCGATAAGAGTGTAAAAATACTTTTATCGTCCCCCTATTGAGTTGACTGTAGAATTTTCCAATTTTAAAGCACAATCCAACGGCTCAAAAACAGATTGGATATATGGAACAAGAGTTTTTGGTACAGAGGACCTGGTGCCAAATAGGACACCCTAGTACTAACAACTAAACAAGCTTTTAGTCAGCAGCTCTACACTCAATCAGTTCAACGAACGAGCTAGTCGTAACTGATTAGCTGGTGTAAATAATACTAGTAGAATTTATGATGAGCTCTCTTAATTTATTAGGACGTGGTTAGAACTCGAACTGAGCTCGAGTTTTCAAGTTCTAATCCAATTCTACTAATTGGGCTCGATCGAGCTCAATTTCCCTAAAATTCAGCTGGTTTGCATCTCCAGTTAGAGTGATCTATCTTCAAGATTGATCCACTCGTAAGCATTGTAATAAGAAATCAATTGAATCGGATTTGAAATCGTGATATAACATTTATTCAAAGATAATGGGAGATGTAACTGTTACACTATACTTGTCGTCTATTTTCTTCTTATAAATATAGTTTAGTTAATCGTGTAGCTATTGATACCGATCAAGTTAATTTGTTATTTAGATAAACTACCTAGAGGATCCTCTTAGTGAATGATCATCTTCGGTTTCTTGAAATAAATAAGGAAAAAAAGATAAAATGATCACTGGGACATGGTTAAGGAGTAAAAATATATCAAAATTTTAAATGTATGTAACAATAAAAGTCTGCTAAAAATTTGACAATTTAGGATTTTGATGATAACCAAGAAATGGTTTGACAAGGACAAGAAAATGACACCTTGTCTTAATTTAACCTTAAAGGGTACATGTTTGCTACATTGTCAAGTCCAAAAACAGTATATGTTTTTCATTTTTCTTCTGGAGCAAGAAGGATAATTTTCTTTTTGTTATACCATTGAGAAAAATTAGAATGTACTCTCATTATTTTTATGGGCTAATTAAGTTTCTTTTAGCCAAGGAAAAATATGAGGTGAAAAATATCAAAAGCCCATTGACGAGTATATGTCTATACTCATATTTGTAGGTGGGATATGAGGGTAATACTGTCATTCACATGAACATTGTCAGTCGAAGACATTTCAAGGTGGTATGTTAGGGTATTCGTTGGATTGACAAAATAGAGTGAGTTTTGTATTGAGTTTTGCTTGCCAAACAGTCGAATATTTCTACGGTGCTCCAAAGTGGTATTGGAGAACCCGTACCCCACTAAATCTAAGTCACTAGATCAAAAATAGATGAATCTAAGCCATTAGATAAATATCACCACAAGAAAGATGGTAGTTTTGTTATTTTCCCTCGCAATTGTACTTACTATGAACACATGCTTTACTTATCACAAAATTATATCACACTTATCACACGTATAGGTCATAAATTGTGATAAGTAAAATCTATGTTTATCGTAAGTAAAATCTGTGTTCATAGTCAATATAAATTATGTGTTCTTGATAAGTAAAACTGGGGCACCACAGCCGGACCCCAAAGTCGTGAAAATGTGGAATGGATTGCATTTTCTGGTTTTCTGATATCTAAACAATATCACAGTCAAACCACGTGAGGGGCCGTAGTATTGTTTGAGGTTGGTGAACATAGTATAAAATTGTTTATGATGACACAGCTAGCTTTAATTATTGATTCTGCAAATAGTTACTATATAAGTAGCAGTTTTTTGGGAAAGATAACTTTGTACAGCTATGAATGTGAGGGCAATATTGCCATTTGGCTGGCATGGGAAGAAACCAAAATTAGGGTTCTTCAGGTTGGACAGATTTTTTTTCTTTAACCGTTAAAAGAAAAATTCTGTATTGTTGATAAAAACATATATAAAATCAGTACAACAGAAAGAAAACCAGTAAGAGAGTATTAGTCGAAGTTTATCATGATTTTTTTGTATTCGAACCTTGAATGGTAGACTATAGATTTCGTGTTTCATTACTCACTTTCCTTGAGACACATACTCATTGAATTCGGACTTCGTCACTACATATAGATATGGGAAAAATAACTTTTTCATGTACTCTCGGGCGAGATTGGTCGAGATGAGGCTCGATCTGTAGAAAAAAAAGGTACCAAATGGTGCAACCAAAAGCAATGCATGTGCCCCTAAAATATTGCCATGTGAAATACCTAGAATCTAACAACCTAACATTTTATTAAAAGATTTGTGGGCAGCTATATGGATACACAATCGTATACACAACTTCTTAGAGCATCCTTATCAAGCTCATCAAAAAAAACATCAAATTTAACCTAAAAAACACCTTTTATAAATTAGCAAGTCACTTTTCTAAAAATTCACAAAATCAGACTCTCAATTTTAACTTCATCATATTAAACTATTATTTTTTTCTACTCCTACTCCCCCAAAAGTAATAATTAAAAAGTGAACAGTGCATGAACAGTGCGTGAATAGTGCCCTGGTGAGTGAACAGTGCCACACCAAAAATGGTGTGGTACTGTAGCAAAGTTACAAGTTTAACAAATTTGATGAATGATTTGGTGAGTCTGATTTTAGGGGATTTTGGAGGCTTGACTCTCTACATTTGACTCAAAAGTTAATTTGGTTCTCCTGATATTGATGCTCTTAGATTAGCATAAATTGTCAGGATTAGATAATTTTGTGAACGAAAATAATGCAAAGTCGGGGGGAAAAAGTACTCTACTTGGATCACAGGGCATTTATGAACATTGGACCACATGTCCTGTCCCAACTAGAAATGTTTCTGGTCAACAACTACCATAAGATTCTAAAAATTACAATAATTTTCAATGAGGCAGCTAGCATATGAATTACCGATACTCCTAATTACTTGTTGCATTCATGTTTAAGGACATGCGACATTGGGATATGCATAATTAAATTTTGACCAATTAAAATTCTTGTTGTCTAATTCCTAAAAAGGATTGTAAGGATAAAGATATTTGTTTTGGTTATTTCCGATTGGAATGTTCATATAAATGTGACAACTAAATTAATATCTAGCTTCATATACATACGTAATTTTTACAGTGTCATCTGTCGTATCCGTGTGCATCTTAATTTAGAATCATAGTGTCTATTGTATGTATCAATGTCTGTGTCCATATCTATGCTTCTTAGGAGTTAGTGCATTATTGGGAATTAGTTGAATTCTTATTTCTCCACCCCAACGAGTAAGTGAACTTTAACATGCTATACATACTATAATATTTTACAAATTATTGTTTGTAGACTAGCTTGCTCACTTATGCTAAGATATAGAAAAAGAATAACCAATTCAGCATAATTGATCACGAATAACAAGTCAGTGCTTTTAGAGTACCATGACATTGTGCTCGAAGATCCTTTCCCAATACACAGTAGCTTGAAAGCCACAAACTTTGTAATGAAGCCTACACGAAAATGAGGTGGAGAAGGATCGTGTGGCGGTGCTCTAGAAACATTTAATAATTTCTCCAAATTCACAACCAACTCTTTTGATCTCCTTTTTTTGGATCATGGATAAAGGCTATAGAAAACTTATAGTGGTTAGGGGTAGGTAGAGATGATGACAGGGGACTGTTTGCCCCTAAAGAGTTGGTAGAGGTGCTGGTGATGCTATTGTTTTAGGTATGAGGCAAAAGGACAACTTTTATCTCCAATTACTTAATGAGAGGGCAAGTATGTATGGTTTTATTGTACCTTTATTCTTATACTTTAGCATTGTGCATGATGGTAACTTGGTAGGTAAGCACCTTTGGGCTTTGCTTTTAGTGCTTTGGATCTAGTCAAGTGACAGATGAAACAATGGGGGACCATCATCATCCATAACTCAAAACATGCTATGGTTCATCCCACCATTAATAATGTTGTATGCTTTCTTTTTGTTTTTTTTCAAAAGAATCCAATTCTAAGATTTTTTTTACATAAACATTAGAAAAGTTATACAAAATGATGTGACAGAAGCATTTTCGAAAGTATGACCATAGTAATAAGCTTTTGAAGCACCTTCATGACTAGTACTATTCCTAGTATTCTCTAAAGCAAACATACTGAATTAATCGTGTTGTTTGTGCTTGCAACATCACGGCTATGTCACCGGATGTAACTAGTATATTATGGGTAGGCCCCAATATGTAAATCGTGACAAACAATTAGCTAATTGATATATATGATAATCCTACTCATATATGTTTTTCTTTGGAAAACAAAATAGTATCTATTTTCAAACATTATTGACTCTATTTTCTCATAGAAATATGAACATATCTAAGTATTTAACTAGGCACGGTGAGGTTCAAGGCTCGAACAACACATTCTAAATTTAACCGACGGGGAACCCACTCCTTGTCATCATTATATATAAAGTTTCTCCATCTAAAATTTTGTTTGCATAGCAATAGCAATAATATAGTCCTTCAATTTTTGAGTTGCAAAGAGAACAAGAACCTTTCAACTGCCATGGTTTTCATGATGAGAAAGAATATTTTTTTTCTACTGGTTTTCCAAGTTGTAAAAAGTTAAAAGAGAGGTAAAGCATTTCATGATGCAACAAGAAGAAATCCATATATGGCATGCTGAATATATTACTAACAAACTAACAAGTTTGGTGTCGCAATGATTTTTTATTTTACCTTTACCTGTACCTTCACATGGTTCCAATATTTGTTTGGTAATCATTGTAAAAGGGTGGTGCAAAGGTTTAGATTATGTCTTCCCTCATGGAGAGATTTTTCAGTGCCGAGCGGGCACCATCCTACGTGGTGCCCGAACGGTAATTTGGTCGTCCAAAAGTATTTTGGATGATACAGTTTTAAAGAGAGAGAAAGGAGAGAGACAGAGGAGTGAGAGAGGAGAGAGAGTGAGAGGAATCTAGGTCATCCAAAACACTTTTGGATTGCCGCTCGGCACCACGTGGCGTACCCACTCGGCACTGAAATTTTTCCCCCTCATGAAATTAGGGATTCAATTCTTTGCCTAATCCTCCCTGTCGTGCCATGTCACTGTTATATAAATTAAAATTTATTACTTAAAAGGCTTAATGTGAATAAATAGAGCTGAACAATGGCATAGCCGGCTCAAAGATTTCGGGAGCTGGAAGCGAACTGATTAAATGAGACTCACTCTGTATTTTGTATATATAGATCGGTCAATAAAGAGTCTTTATGAAAATCATTGCAAAAAATTTACCATTACAAAATGTAAACATATACTTATGCATAAATAAACTACCATTATAATACTTTAAAATCCATCATTTATGTATAGAAGGCTTAGACAACACTATCCAGGCCTAATATACATATATAAAGGTATTAAAAATTTGGAGGCCCCCATTTAAAACATTTTTTGTGGGCTTTGCCCTTAAGCCGGCTTTGAACAATGGGACTGTACAGAAAGTCTGTTTAAACATCTTAAGCACCAACGACATAAATAACACCAAGAAAATAAAACATATAATTTTATTTTTTGTTCTTTTAATTTTTCTTCTTGAAAGGGGCAATACAAAGCAAAGAAGCTGAAAACCCAATCCTAAAGAAACAAGCTAAGGGAGCCTACCTTTCAGAAGAGCAGCTTCTGGGCTTGCTTGTTCGTGGATGTAGAGGACATGGGGTACTTGACTCGATCGGCATAGTTCCCCACATGACCCCTCAGGATTTTATGTCCCGCGTTTGGTGAATGGAATTTAATACCCCATGGCCGGGACTATTATCTCACAAAAATGGGGGATATGTACGAGTCTATGACCGCCCACGTGCGATTACAAATCATCCATTGCGGATATAATAACTCCATGCTTGATCGAATCGTCCAAATTTATTATCTTTCATCTTTTATCTTACCACAGATTTAATTTTCCATGAGCAAGTACTACCAAAATCAGGAAAAGAATGAAACAGAGAGTTAGAACAGAGAATTTACAAACCAGAAATTACCCTGTTGTAATAATACTTTAGTCAAATGACAGTAGCTGAAGAGAGTGAATTAGGTGAAGTAGTTTGGCCAGCTATACATGAAATTCAATAACTGCTCCATAAGAGCTAAGTTGGTGTGATTTTAGAGGAGGGAAAATTTTGGGATATTAATTAACTATCCAAAGTTGTTAGGAGTTCAATCCCAATGTTGTTTGTTACGATAAGACTGTTATGATAAGACAGAGAAGAATTAATATCAAAATAGTCATTCTATTGACAGCGGTAGTCAATAAGCTCGAAAAAGACATAAAAACAGGCACTCCAGTGAACTTTTTACGTTTTTCAATACATGTTCCCATGCTTTTATATAATTTTCGCATATTTCACTATATTTTTTTACATTTTAATGACAACCCAGTAAACTGTTTTTAGCATTTTCGATATAAAAATATGTATGCACCAAACGCCACCCAAAATGCCTTTGAAAGATAATGTTGTACCAACTTAATGAAGACGGCAAAGCCAAGCAAACATAATTGTCAAATAGACAAATTGATGTCTCAATTATTACTGCAGATATTAGTGCATATGTAAGCTATATAATTGTTTGGATAACGGTGTTGATTTTGAAGCACTTTTATTTTGGAGGCCAGAAGCTTAGGTATGCTTTGGATGTAGATTTTTCACCAACTTCTACTGTAGCTTTTACCTTGCAGCTTATTGAGCCCTTTGGAAAACTTATTGATCTACTCATTAAAAAAAAAGTGAAAGGTTTATTAAAACATACAAATGTTCGTCCAAATCGCAAGGTCAATATGAACAATTAAAGCTGAAAAACTAATTTTACGCGACGACAGAAGGAATCATTGAAAATGGCAACCTTCGTGAATTGCTGCTTTGATAGAAATGTAACATCCAAATGTGACAAGAATCAAACTTTTAACGTATTTTGTTCTTTTATTGAAGGTGCCAAGTCAACAAAAAGTCAAATTGCCCAACCCTAGTCAATTTGTATTACGAAGTTGATTCAAAGGAATGTCATCACTTGAACAGTTGGACTAATAATTCTACGATCCGGGGCACCTCTACGTGGTGCTCCCAACACTCTTGCCTATCATAAATTTTACTGGGTCACATAGGGATGTGAGGTAGATAAAGGTATTGGGGCATCACGCGGCGGTGCCCTGAAACTGTGAAATAATTACTCCATTACTTGGGAGTGACGAGAAATATTGTCCATCCAGCATTAAGGACCCAAGTCAAGAAAATCAACCTTTCCATAAGGGAAGAGTAAAACTGTATGCCAACAAATCTCTGCTTAGTAGTTGTTACCTATAAAATGGCATGGAAGAAAGTCCTTGTTGAGATGAAAATCCCACATATTCTTCTTTCTTGGATTGGATCCGATTTGATAATCGGATCCATTCGTGGGCCTAGTCCTCACATTGCTTTTTGTCGACTTTATTCTATATTTTATGACAAGGGGATCCCGTAGTGCACCAATACACTACGGGATTGTATGGCTTCTCGTTCTATTCAATTTAAATTTTGTCATTGTGATCTCAACTGATCAATATGTGTAATACGCTGGATAGATCATTCCGGGAAAAAAATTTGAATTGATCGGATATTATTAGCCCCTTGAGTAGACAATATAAGGCATACTAAATTATTGTGAGACAAACCTATCTGGTCCATATAGATATCCGAGTAACTTTGTATTCATTTAGCATGTAGTGTTCAACAATCACTACAAAGTGAAAAGCTTCATATCACGATGACTAAATTTTGATAAGGCATACCGAGACGCCCTATACCACGTAGTGCATTGGCGCACTGCAAGGTCCGTCGGTTACTAATTGCTCAAGTACGAATCTTACCAATAAAATATCAACATGGTTCTCTCCCCCTACACAAGTCAGTGAGGTACTAACCATAGTCCCCAACAAATTGGATTGTAGCTCAAAACAAAACACAAAACTCGATAGGAAATGACGAGAAAATTTTGGGTATGGGGAGGGTACCACGTGGTACCCTCTCGGCACATCCGGGCCGTCCAATAATGCAATGGACGGTCCGGATTGAAAGTGCCGTCCGGATTTAAAAAAAATTAGAAAAGAAAATAAAAAGTGTGTTTCAATCCGAGCCGTCCGATGCATTTTTGGACAGCTCGGATGCGCCGAGGGGGCACCACGTCACCCATACCCTATTTGCACCCAAAATTTTCTCGGAAATGACCTTTGGAGAGAGTAAAGCCACAAAGAGCTCTGGTGCATGAATTCACTCCTCTTTCCAAAACCCTTTTTCCCTAAAAAATCAACCATGGGTCAGAACAGTCAGATGTCAAATCTAGATAAATTTTCACTGCCTCAGCAAAAACAAAGTTGTTTATTAGTGGTTGAAATACGTAGAGGTCTTTTTTTTTGTTGAAACTTTCCCTGCGGCCCAAAACTGTCTTCTCTGGGAAAGATTGTTCTGTCGCTGGCCATCCTCCTTTCCACCGGATGCGATCCAAGACAAAGTTTTTGAGCCCCACCACAATGTTTGGTAGAAAAGGACCTAGGGTATCACCCGATGGTACCAGAAGCACTAAATCATCTACGTTTTGGGGGGTAACCAAAAAAAAAAACCATACTGGTGCAGCGGTGCTAAGGGGCATACCCAAAAAAAATACCACAAAACTACGAACGAACTAATTTTTTTCTCTTAAAATAAGACAAGACCCACGAGGCCACGAGAAACCCACATCGAAATTTTCGAGATAGGTTACCATATCCCAATCAAAAGTTTATCACACGCAAGTTTGTACTACTGAAGAAGACATGAATTTACCCAAAAAACTCATCCAACATGAGTCACTAAAACATGAGTTAATGCTATTAAACAAAAAATCTACATCACTCTTACATATTTTAACCAAAGAATTTCGGTGATTGTCTCTATAAAGGCAACTTAAGGGGATGTTGGGTCAAATAACATCATAAGTAATTAAAACCAGTCCACCTCAACTTGGTCCACTACAAAATTAAGCTATAATCCCTTTCAAGTCGTGACAAACAATAAAAAGGCACATGAAAGGAACAGTAGAACGCGCAAAAAACATTGTACATTAAACGACAACGTGACAAATATAATAAAGACTATAGTACGTACACAGTTAAGCAAACCTTACAGAATGAATTGATGCCTCTGCATCGCATTGTAGATTAAGTTCATGATAAACCATAGTGTCACAATAGGTGACAGTTTCAAAAATTTGATTGCATGTTTCAGCATCTACAAGATAGTTTATAAGAAACTGGACTTGAATTTCAAGTACTAGAAGTCTTCGTCGAGTTTGAATGTGAAATTTTTTCCACCATCTTGTAGGCTTGACATGACAGAAGCCTTCTGATAATCCCCCACCCTTCTCTCGAAGAAGTTAGCTTTGCCTCTGCTCAATCAGGTAAACAAATGAGATTGAGAACATCATTGTACTAGAAGTCACAAAATATCACTGAAATTTCAGATCTAACCCAACTATTTTTGGGGTCCAGAGAGTTTAAGCAGACGCTGACCTCAAATCTACAGCTATTCTGTTTACAGGAATAGTGGAATTATCATACTAAAATGGCTACTCAGTGCACGAGGCTCCCGCTGCTGCAGGGGGTCTAGGGAAGAGTTGGATCAATGTACACCATGACCATCACATCGCATTATGACAATCTTATCTTTGCACCCGGGCAGCCCTTAAGTAGTGGAAGCAACATAATTCATGAAATCGCTTGAATCCAAGATCCAACATTTCGTGAATTATTTAGTACTTGCCACGGTGTAGTGCAAGGGTGGTTGCCCAACAAGGTCAAGAATGTGATTTCATTCCACAGATTGGCAGTGGAAAGACAGTAAATGAAAAGACAACAATTATCATGATGTCTAGCAGGAAAGACTGTCAAGAGGGAAAAAATATCAAGTGGTGCCCAATGATTAAATGTACCAAACGCGTGTCTTAATTATAAAGCTGAGATACTGTTTGATTTGCTGGAATGACTTTGGGAAAGAATAGAATGGCCATTCCTTCGTCTCTCAATGGAACGGTAATTCACCTAACTTGATTAACGATGATGATACTATTTTTAATACACGTACTATTTTTTGGTGAACCAATTGTCAGAATGAACATTCCATTCCGGCTTCATTCTGGTAAACAAAAACACTACCTAAGGAGCCTATGCTATGGGGTCTGTGACTCTTGTAGGATGCTAAAGTACTAAAGACCAATGCTCAGGGTCCAACCCATCCGATACTAGTCCCTCATTTTCACCACATGTTATGAAAGTCCATATTTGAGGCCTCTGTTTACATAGTATACTCACTGCAAGGAAATGAACTCCATCCAATCAAAGGGATTTTCCACATTGTATTTCTTCTCACACCGTAAAGCTACCTGAAAAGGAAAAACAAAAAAGACAACAGTTCAGTTTCAAATGCAGAATTGTTTCAACTCCTTAGTACTGAAAGGCCATAGGATGAAAGTACCAAAAGCCGGTCCGCGCAAAACTTTATGTATTGACTCATAAGTGTTGAGTTCATGCCAATCAATGCACATGGGAGGGCTTCACATACAAACTTGATCTCAATTTCAACAGCTTCGTTCACAATGTGATGAACCTTTTGCCAAGGCAACTGCTTCCTTAATGCACTGCAGAAAACAAAACTTAGTCCTTTCCGGTCCCACATTTTTCTCTCTTTTCAAAGATGAGAAACCTGAACCTTAGTTCAGTCCACATAGACTATACACTGCAAAATAGATCTTCGGATGGGATTGGGGATCAAATATGGAAGTCATAGTAGGAAAAGAAGCAAATCCACCTGTACAGTAGGCAAGCAAAGTCGCAGTGGAGACCCTCGTCTCTAGAAATAAGTTCATTTGAGAATGTCAAGCCCGGCATGAGTCCCCTCTTTTTAAGCCAAAATATGGCACAGAAGCTATGAAGAAATCAGTGCTAATCTGATTGGAATCTCTTCACAAACGAGTGCGGAAAATTAAACCATCCAAGCTGAAAATTTTGAAAGAGGTGATAGTTTAAAAGAAGCATACCTCCCTGAGAAAAATATTCCTTCAACACATGCGAAAGCAACAAGTCTTTCTGCAAACGAAGTGGAGCTGCATATGAAGAATGTCACAATGAGAAATTGACAAAACAAAGAAACTCATAGCTCTTGTTGCTGTACTCATTTGAAGTTAATAGCAACAGGTAAATCACCAAATTATAAAAGCAAACACAAAGTCTTGGTAACAATGTTGCACATGGTTTGAAATCACACTAGAGCAAGGCATGAACTTGAAGAATGGGCATCATATCAGTGAACACGGCTAGTATGTTCAGCCGAAGTAATGAGAAGCGTCATACCGGCATACCATAGATTGACAGGAAAGCCACTAAAAATATTCAAGCAAAAAATTGCTTTATGAACTAAAAGTCCTAGAGATTACAAAAGAACAAAGCAAACAGTCCCGAATATATGTTCATGCATATGGAATTAATGATAACATACGGAAAAAAAGTCCGAATAACAAAGTTTGTCCCATTTTTCACACATGCCTCCCATATAAGGAATCAGTAGAATGTGGAAAGCATGTAACTTCCAACAATGGGAGAAGCTCAAATATAGCGGGTCTTCCATATTTCACAAATTGGTGCAAACTTCCAACCCATCTTGAGCGGACATTCGTGCACATATGCACTCACAAATGGTAAATATGAAATTATACTCATTAAAGCTTATCATATGACCTCCCAAAAGATACAATTTTGTTTCCGATCGATCCTATTCCTGGGACGCATGGTCAAATATTGCTTCTAAATGGAAGTGCAATACAGACTCTATCAAGCTGTTCTCTGACAAATATGTTGAAGTAATAAATCCAACAAAAAAAAAAAGAACGTCATAATACCTTTGAATCCATTCCAAAGCCCATTTGGCTTTTTCAGCAACACAAGGAATGTTCTCTATAGCATTGAACAATCTATGTTTCTCCCTTGTGTCCTTGATGTATGTCTCCAAAAGCAAGCTGTACATCTCTGGAGCAGAAAGCAGCCATATCAGTTAAAGCTAAATCACAAAATCATGAGTAGTAAATCACCCCAATGCCAATCACCAAGCCCTACCAGAATGAATATTCTCCATTGCAAGTTGGAATCCATAGAACGCCCGTGCCTAGAAAATATGAGAAGGCTTGGGTTAGCTTTGTGGAAATAAAGCAAGTTCCATCATTTTCTGACCAATACACAACAAAGAAAAACAAAAAAGACCTAGTAGGAATTAAGGAGGCAGTAGCTTTTGGTGCATTCATGTTCAAGATTAATGCACATTAAAATGGACATAATCCACTCTTCCCCAATTTCGTCACTACCGGCAAAGAGCATATCATCTACATATAGCCATGGAAATTTTAGACGAATCAATTGTCTATGCCCAATAATAGGTGGTCAATCATTCTGATCGTGGTCCTTCCTCAATGACATGGAGTATTCTCTCCTATTTCAAAAATCCTCTATCACAGCAAGTTGTGTAGTATTAATGAACCTAAAACTTCGATAGAAAGGGAAGCGATACAAATTTTCTTCTTTTCTATCTCTGGATTAGTGATGTAGCGGAAGCTTATAGAAACGCGTTATTTATAACACGAGTTTGAGTCCGTTGATTCGCGCACGAATACCAGGAGATCAAAATCCTTCCTTAAACCTGTTGATTCTGAGAATACCCAGGAATAAAGGCATCAAACGCTTTGTTGATTCCGCAGAATGCCAAAGTATTTGGAAGATAAGAGACACTCTCTCTTATAAAACTCAATATCATTCAAATCAAATCTATCTACTTGTTTCATTCACCACATAGGTTTAAATAGATAACTTGGAACATTCCTCCAAGCATAGGAAATAGAAACTCCAATTTCCAAGACTCTAACATTAATGAACTTAAGACTTTGACTACTAAAAACTAGGTAGACTCTTTGAACGACTAAAAGGACACTAAAAACTGTGTAAATAAATATTTAGACTAATAATTAAAAAACATAAAAGAAGAATCCTCGGTTCAGCCGTTTTCATTATTTGCTCCTGCATCAATTAGTGAAGGAACATTCTCTTTAGAAAACGCATCAAGAACCCCCCTTATTACTGCTGAAACTAGACATCGGAAGCCCATATATATTTGGGGCATTCCATGAATGCAGTGTCATTGTGTTAAGAAATTTACCTCTGGAATTTGAACATCAGTTAAGAATCTTGCAGCCAAGTTCTCCAAAACAATCCCATCAGATGTGGCAAAAAATGCCAATATGTGGCTTATAAAGTGTTTCTCAGAATCAGACAAAGAATCCCACTGCTGAACATCCTGGGACAGATCCACCTCCTCAGCTGAGAGTACAATACCAAATTATTTGCATGACAAATGCCCAAAAGTCACTATCTAAAAACAACTGAAGATGACAATCAAAGATGAAAAGTAGAATCAAAGCCAGTGGATTCAACTTTACAAATGGAAAATAAAATGAAGTGCTATAAAAGAGGTCCAAAAGAAAAGACACGGCAGATTTACAAGTGTCCTTGTGCTTTTCGTTTATTTAGGGAAATGATTTTCACACCTCCTTTTTATCCACAAACACTCCATTTTTGTCTTTATTCACCTTGAAATTACCAAATTACCCTTACCTCATGAGTCTCTTTTTTCATATGAAGGGCAATTTGGTAATTTCAAGTGAATAAAGACAACAAAGGGAGTGTTTGAGGATAAAAGGGAGGTGTGAAAATCATTTCTAACTTGAGAAATGCACAATTTGAATTATGTAAATATGGCCACCGCCATTGTACCAACAACAATCACGTAATAGGTTATCATTTTAAAGGAATTCCTGAACAAAGGGGATTCAATTCACTCTCCTCGTGGACACCGCATCAAGTTTCTGCTCATGCTGTATTCAAGGCAATGTTACTACCCTATTAGTTTACCCCATCGACCAAGGGTTTAAAGTGCTGATCAGTGTTAAAAGTGTAACAGTAGAGAATAGAAACTGGAAGGAATAGACTCAAGCGAAATAATTAGCTTATCACTTATGGTTAGGACATGACTTTAATACTACAGGGCAGCACTGAGAGACCGATTTTAATATTCAATAGTAACTGGCCGATTGCCTATTCCTTGCAAACATAACCATCTTGTCAAAAATCAAATAATGGCTTCATTGGTCTCATCAATGTATTCAAATTATTATCGGCCGATGCAATGCATACATAAAGTCCAAGCCCAGAAAAACAGCTTCCCGCACTTTATATGTTCATTGTAAAACCAAAACCCAAAACCCAAATACGAAATACTTAAATTTTTTATTCCAGCGTTTCTTCCATTACCAATCCCTGCAATCTGTACCTCAAGCGCAAGAACAGAAAAGCATACCTTTGCACTTCTTCACACTACAAAAAAAGAACTCATGAAATAACTTCCCAAAGAGAACTATAAAATATTCCACACTCCGAGGTCAGTGTTTGGATGAAGGATTTCTGGAGGGATACTTAAGGAAAGGAAAAGATGATGGAAAAGATAAGTGAAAAGGTTAAATTTCTTGGATTCCCTTGTTTTCCCTTTCCATGACAAAAACCTCAACAAATCTTGATCCAAATACAGCTCAACTGTGAACTCTATGGAGATTCCCCCACCCACAAGTAATTGTACCCAACTTCAACCCTTTCTTTCTACTGCCATCAAAATTCCGACAATATAGAAAGACAAGAACTTGAGACACACTCTCACATGATAACTTCACAAGCAGGCCAAGAAGCAACTCGACAACTAACAATTCTAATCAAAAGTGGACAAGAATATGAGCCTTCTATGAAAAAACAAGGCCTTCACAAGCATATTCTTTCCACCATGAAGTGAACATAGCAATCATACAAAGCAACAATCTTTCAGACAACAACAGATATGTCCGTATTTCATGTAGAAAGAAAACAGACACATACCCAATTTCGAGTAAGCAGGGTTATAAACAAAAACTCCAATTTAAGAAACAAAATCGATGAAATTTTGTGAAATTGTCGAATGTATGAATTTAAATTATTCCGCCATGAACTCAGTACAGCAATCATATAAAGCAACAATTTCCAAACAACAACCGACAGATACATACCAAATTTCGACTACCCAGAGTTACAGACAAGAACTCCAATTTATGACACAAAATCGATTAAATTTTGTGAAATTTCCAAATGTATACATTTTACAAGCAAAAAATAAGTAAACCCATATATTTATTGCTTGTGTGTGTGTGTGTGTGTGAGTGCGTGTATTACCGGTCCAAAAACTGGCCTCGGCTTTCTTGTACATCTCCCAAAGTTGTGGGTATCGAATTGGAAACATACAAAACCTTTGCGACTGTTCCATTAAAATGGGTTCTTCTTCTTTCTCTTCGTTTAGAACCCTCCCGTCTCCATTTGTGAGAGAACCCATTTGTCTCCGCTCTCTGTACACTCTATCTCTATCTTTTTAGGATGCAGAAACCCTACAAAACCCCCCCCCAAAGGAAGAGAACAACAGATGGGTTTGGTGGTTGACAGTAACAGGGAATCACGTAACCGCAAAAAAAATTGTTTTGTTTTTTTTTCATTCACTTGTGGGTTCGGCTTTCGGCTATTCTCTCTCTCCCTCAGTCCTAAATTTACTCATGAATTTTAATCTAATTTTTAAATTGTTCATATCATTTACCTTCACTGTTATTTTTTGGGAAAATGACCAAAACATGGCAAAATGGGAAAAAAATGACTAAAAGGAGGCCATGGTTTCACAAATACCCAAAGCATGGGAAGGAAAAAAATAATTATCCATACATGACAAATTATACCTGCAATGCCCACAATACCCCGAATGTAATTGCCCTTTTGCACCACTAACCTTCTCTCATCAATCGCCTCACTCCTCTTCACTTCTTCAACAACGCTCTTCTTCTTCTTCCTCTTCCACGTCGTCAAATCAAGTCGAC
>JAXBDA010002624.1:0-40945 GCA_036023075.1 Gaultheria prostrata | reverse complement strand
CGGAAGAAACCGAACTTCCAACGGAGTCAACAACTCGTGATTGTGTTCTTTGACATATTCAGTGATTTGCCATTCTTTAGGGAAAATATCAAAAGATTTTCTTAAAGTGATGCGCATTCGAGCTTTGCATCCACATCTCACGGATTTCCTATTTCGTTGTTCCTTGGATGGATCAAAAAGTTTCAAAGGCGCTTTGCCTTCACATTGACAACAAAAATCATGTCTTTTTACTTCTCCATTTCTCTTTTCACTGCGCCCTTTTCGAATTGAAAATCCGTTATTACTCGCATATTTCTTATAGTAAATGAAAGCCTCTTCTTCACTAAGGAAACATTGGCCAATGAAAGGATCAAATTCAATCTCTCCTATACCATCTTTCTCTTTGCCAAATTCAATCACTTCAACATATTCATGAAAGTGGATTGAACCACCAATTTCTTTTGGGTACTCTTCCAATTCTGATGCATTTTGTTCAAATTCGATCACCCTTTCTTCATCATTAGGAAGCTGATTTAAGTCAATATGAAGTAATGGTTCACCCATTGTCCTACAATGCAAACATAATGCCAGGAAAAAAAAAAGACACATTCATCAAACATTTAGCAACTAAAAGTTAGGATTTGGGATCAAAACGTATTTAAAGAGTAAATAACGAAATTGATGTTTAACAGATCAAATTGTAAAAATAAAAGCATACACATTTTAAGGAGAAAATAATTTCTATTAGGTCACATGGTGTATCCTGAACAGCAAGAATCAAATAAAAGAAGCCTTACCTAGAAAGATGGCTCCAGGTTCAAGCTAATAAGTACAAAAACCTGCGTAGCAAAGTGATTCATTAGAATACAAAAAGGTAGAATTCTAGATAGTATAAAACCAAAATAAAGACAAAGCTCACTTGGTAAATCCCAATTTCTCACTTTCTGTTTGTAAGGGTTCTTCAGGAGATGAAAAGGGAAAGTAGTAAAAGTGAAGAAGAAAGTGTTTTTTGTATGCATGCGAAGAAAAAAGGACGGATTGGGGGGAAATTGCCCGCCAACTGTTTTGGTTCTAATTTTTTAATTGATTAAGGGCAGGGTTAAAATTGTCAAGTTTGATATAAAGGCTTGACTCTGTTTGAGACAGAGAAATGCATCAAAACAAAGCAAATGGGACCCATTTATCCTAAGCCTATTAGGCTAACGTTAGCAATTGCCTTAAATGAATGTGAATTATTATACTCCCTCCGTCCCTATTTTATGGTCCATTTTGGGGATTCCAACTAAATAAGGGAACACAATCATTGCACTTTTCAAAATCTACTTTTCTCATTTTACCCTTCAATCATTACATTTTCTTACTTTTTTAGTAGAACTAATTTCAAAAGGAGGGGTAAAAGAGAGAATTCATTACCTTTTGCCCATTTAGTTTTGAAATGGGACAATTTTTTTGGGACAGCAAAAAGTGCAAACTGGGACTATAAAATGGGGACGAAGGGAGTAGTTATTTAAGGGCAAATGCAACAAACTTCCTAAACCCATCCCTATCTCTATTTTAGGGAGTCATACCAAAAAACCAAGCTCCAAGAGTCTCCCTAAAATACAAAATACTATAGTACCTCCCCAAAATCCTCCCCATTTTGGGAGGCACTGTACACTCCCTTCATATTTTTTTATTCTTTCTCAAACCCCCTCTCTCTTACTTTTCTATTTATTTATTCTCTCTCTTTCACTTTTTCATTTATTTATTTAAAATAGGGAGGGTAATAGAGAGGTATTGTTTGAGTATTGAAAAGGACATGGGTAAATAAAGTACAGTTCACTAATTTTTTTGGCTCCAGATTTGTTCAGCCTTGTTGAGGATGCTCTTAAAAACCTACAACACAGAAAACGTATCTACGATTCGTATCGTCTCATTTGGAAAACGATACGCGACCCACTATGTATCTTTTTTTATTTATAGAAATCCTACGATACAATCGTTTATTCTACGATTTATACACGTATCCTGATATCGGTACGTATCCAAAGATTACTTATTGGGAAAAAATTGGACCTTATTTAATAAGTAGAACCCCAAATGCATTCATCTAAGCTATTTGATCTAATTATGGCGATGTTTGAACCATTTGATAGAAATTCAACCTCAATGTAGGGCTTGTATGGATTAAACAACCATACTTCAATTGTGTTTTCCTTGAATCATATAAAAGCTCTCGTTTTCTTTTCGTAACTAAGGCAGCAAAAAGACCCTAATTGAGAGATTGGAAATTTTACATCTTAAAAGATTTTTTTCCAGAAATGTAAGTGTCGTTAGTTGGTGTTATTAGGTATAACTATTTTTTAATTGTATATAAATTATGGTTAACGTTGTTGATGCATAAAATAGATTTAGTATTTCGGCGCGCACAAGAAAGTAAAGTCTAAACAAGCCCAATTGACAAAGTCCAGATATTAAGTCCAGATATTATTGAAGGGGATATAAATGTCTAATTTTTAGGTATAATTATTTTAAATTGTATATTAATTATGATTAACGTTGTTGATGTATAAACTAGATTTAGTATTTCGGCATAAGAAAGTAAACTACAAATTAGCCCAATTGACAAAGCTTATATATTATTGAATGAGATATAAATATCCAGTTTTTAGCTTTTAAAAGTTCTAGAATATCCATGTGAAGTATCTAGATTTTTTTGGGAGAGTTAGTCACATGTATAATTTTAGAATTTAATGAAAAGATATAAATATCTAGTTCCTAGAAGCTCTAAAATATCTAGCTTTTAGAACCTTTAAAATATCTAGCTTTGAGAAGCTCTAGAATATTCTTGTGAAGTATCTAGATTTTTTGTGAGAATTAGTCATATGTGTAATTTTAGAATCTACCTCGTGAAGTATCTAGATTTTTTTGTGAAAATTAGTCACATGTGTAATTCTAGAATCTACCTCAAAGTTTATCCTTTGTGAAAATAACTTCAGACTCTAGCCTTCCATAGAGTAGTATAAATAGAGATGAGTTTTATTCATTCTGTACCAAGCCAAAAAAAAGTTCAAGTGTAAAAGAAATACTTTCCGTCCCCACTCTTGTCTTATTTTCAAGAGTGAGTTCTACCCATGAATTTGTATTATTGGTATTAGAGCTAGCCACTACATTGCATTTCAACCAGTGGAGGGGGCGACTGTAGACTAGATTAGAATACTTAAAAGTATTGAATACTGATAGGTGAGTAGAGCAGCCAAAAAAGGCAAAGGGCTATCATGGGTAGTGTTGATAGAGTGGACACCGAGGACGTCGCTTGTGGAGCGGGGTGGTATGTTACAATTCTAATGCACACGTTGACTAAGTATAGGCTTAGCCTTGTGTATATAAGCTCTTGGGCACCCTCTCATTGTAAGCCGATTTTCAAGAGTGAGTTCTATTTCTCCCTCTTCTAAAATCTTGTCCAACTAAATATTAGAAATTCCTACTCAATCATTAAACGTATCTTAAGATACGCGATACATATGGTACATATCCTGATACAATTTATACAATGAAAAAAATGATACACATATATCCCGATTTGAAAACACTGAAATTAGGACAGTGTTCTTGTTCTTTCTTTTATTGGGTGCGCGATATTTTTTCCATTTATGTAGTCGTAAATAAGACTTGTTGCTCTCGTTTTATTGATATGTTACCAAACCTAGTTCACGTAGAGAGTTGAATTCTAGACCAAGAACTTTATAAGGGCACTAGTTGGGATTGGTAAAATTCTGGGCCAGTCTTAATTTTGGATTTAATGGCTGAGTGTGTCCTTCCCCAATAATTTCATGCCTCACTTGGATCCTTCCCAAATTAGCCCACACGTGTCTCTTACTCCCCATGAAGCATATGCACATTTGTTCTTAGTTAGAGAAAGAAACTATACATTATAACAGATCAATATCGTCATTTTGGCCTCCTGAGTCCTAACTCCCAATTTAAAAATAGAAAAATATCCCAACCTAAGTTGTCCTCACAAAGCCCGATCAAATGTCATTAACCTATTTTCCTATTCTCTCTTAAATCTTTAAAAAGCACTCCAAGAAAGTTTTTACTATGAAGTGTTGGCTTTACACCATAGCAGGAGAACAGAAAGAACTCTCATGTCCTTGTCAACTTTCAGAAAATGACTCCTACAATTTGAGTTCAAAAAATACCACATAGTTTGACATTAATAAATGAGAGCCATTTAAAGACAGTACCTCTCTTTGAGTCTATAAATATGCAGTATTACGTACAATAGATTCAATTTATGCAAGGCCAATGACACACAAGACTATAAGAGAAAACCAGATTTACCTTAATACAACTTCCACCAACTTTATCTCACTTTCTTGGGCAGCTTTAGTTGTTTGTTTGTCCATTATAAGACGTGAGCAAAAGCACCACTACAAATTATTGAAAGATAGTGCGTTAGTGGCAATTACAAGGTACTATAAGATCATAACGTAAAATACAAAGCTTTCAACAAGAGCCATATTTAGAAGGGTCTTGCTAACGGGCGCACCATTGCGCCCGTTAAGGGTACAAAAAAGTACACTTATTCGGTCCCACTTGTACTATAAAGTACACTTTTAAAGTACACGTGTACTTTGAAGTATATAAGTGTACTTTAAAGTACAAATGAGACCTACAAATGTGAAGGAGCCAGCTCTGAATCAACCTAAGATTTTTTAGACTTCTGGATACATGTGAATGGGCAAAACTCATTTACATGTAAAGGTAAAAACACGATGTATCCAGAAGTCTAAAAAATCTTAGGTTGTAATCTTCGGAGCTGGCTCCTTCACATTTGTAGGTTCCATTTGTACTTTAAAGTACACTTATAAGTGTACTTCAAAGTACATGTGTACTTTAAAAGTGTACTTTATAGTATAAGTGAGACCCAATAAGTGTACTTTTTTGTACCCTTAACGGGCGCAATGGTGCGCCCGTTAGCAAGACCTTTCTAAATATGGCTCTTGTTGAAAGCTTTGTATTTTACGTTATGATCTTATAATACCTTGTAATTGCCACTAACGCACTATCTTTCAATAATTTGTAGTGGTGCTTTTGCTCATGCCTTGTAATGGACAAACAAGCAACTAAAGCTGCCCAAGAAAGTGAGAAAATGTTGGTAGAAGTTGTATTAAGGTAAATCTGATTTCTCTTATAGTGTTATGTGGCATTGGCCTTACATAAATTGAATCTGTTGTACGTAATACTGCATATTTATAGACTCAAAAGAGGTACTGTCTTTAAATGGGTCAATTACAAATTTAATGTAATTAGTGAAAAAGTTATGAATCTGGTGGAAATTTAAGCCGAAATTTAGAACATGGAAAAAGTACGTAGGAAGCCACGGGGAATCAAATAAAGACTTGTTGCCCTTGTTTTATTGATATTTTACCAAAACTAGGTCATGTAGAGAGTTGAATTCTAGACCAAGAACTTTATAAGGGCACTAGTTGCGATAGGTAAAATTTTGGGCCGGTCCTAATTTTGGACTTAATGGATGGGCGTGTCCTTCCCTAGTAATTTCATGCCTCACTTGGATCCTTCCCAAATTAGCCAACGCGCATCTCTTACTCTCCATGTAGCATATGCGCATTTAAATGTAGCATATGCGCATTTAATGCTCTCTCTCTCTCTCTCGAATCCCTTCCCCCCATTTTCACATTAATTTCATTTTTTCTCTTCCACCTCTTTTACACATTAATTTCATATATTTCTCTTTCGTCTCTTTCCTTTTTTTACCCTTCCCTTTCACAAGTATTACCTTTCCATAGATGGGTCAATTCAATTATTGGGTAAGACTAGTTGCAAAAGACTACATAAACATGGAAGGTGCCAACCCTTTGCTGAGGATTAGCTAAGAGAGTTTGAACGCATTTTAGCATATGGAAACGGAGTAATACTACTTATTTTTTAATAGGGGTTATTGATATTATTTGGACTCTCACATAATTATTAGGTATAAATGTTACTTTTTTTTTTGGAAGGAACATATTGATACTACTTTTTAGTAGACTCTTTTTTTTTAACGAAAGTTATTATACTACTTGGACTCCCAAATTTCGAAAAAAAGATATTTATAGAATTCTACACTTTGAAATAACCTTCAACTATATCCTTATCAAGTTCATATTTATCTGATATTCGAACCTTATTAAAAGAATGTTTAATAATAGTCCCTCTGCAATACTATATAGAGATGAAACTGTGTTACTTGTGTACATATCGTTGGGTTCATACAAAAAAAAAACCTGAGCACCCTAACACAAAATCCTGGAGTCGCCACTGTCCTTTGGAAGTGTGGTGAAGCGCTTATGATAAGGGCGACTGGGCTGGGTTTGATTCCTCGTGGCTTCCTACGTTTTTTTTTCCATGTTTTAGAAAACACCGACCAAAAATAGTAGATTATTTATTTTCCACTTTAACCCAGACAAAAAAAGGATCAAACGTGCAGTTGGCAGTCACTTTCATAAAAGAGCTTAAACTCAAAAACCACCACCTTGTCATTCAAAATGCCTTTTTGGAAAAAACCACCACCTTGTTATTCAAACGCCTTTCTGACTTCTTATTGATAAGATAAGGAAGGGAAAATTGAATCTTGAAAAGTGCCATGTAAGAACTTACGAAATGGTTGCAAAGCTCATTGCTGCATACAACCTAAACAACAACAACATCATATTGGATCAAAAGGATGTGAACCTAACAGCAAATGATGTAAGGCAGATCTTCGGTCTATCAGGTGGAACAAGACCTTTTGAGGTGAAGATGAAAAAAAGAGGAAGTTCTATTTGCAAACAGAAACAGAATCCTAGACCCAAGACTGGCCATCAGAGCCATAGGAGAAATCCTTCTGACCTATCTCCAAAAAGACCAAACTATTGAAATTCAAGATATAGCCGCAGTTAGTGTGCATGTACCTGATTCTAAAGTTATTCTTCCCAACTTCTGAAAGTTCAATATCATGAAAACATGTTCACATCTTGGAAGAGATAAACCAAATCAAGTCTTATGATTGGGCAGCATAGATTCTAAATTCAACAAAGAAGAACCAGCATTGGCCAAAAGAAGTAAAGGGCTGCATGTTGTTACTATATGTAAGTCTTTGCATACCCCCTGTTATTTGGGATATGAATTCTATTTTTTTTTATGTGAATTATGCTTTCAGGGGATGTAAATTGTAATGTTAAGGGGTGAGAATTGTGATCTTAAAGTGTGTGTGAATTTTGTACTTTTTGGGCAACATGAATTGTGTTGGGATGGAAGTATGGATTGTATTGTTAATGGTATATGAGTTGTGATGTCAGGGCATTTGAATTCAGCTAAAACAGACAATTCACGACCATATAACAAAATAATTTATATCCTCTAATTCATACATCTCTTTGTTGTATTGGCTATGTGAGCCCACGAACATAATTGAAGATGATCAAACTGATCATGCAATTCCCAGATTACTCAAGTGGAATATTCCCAATTTATAATCTTTGCTCAAGGAAACTGTTGATATAAAGAGAGCCAGCAATATGGATGTCGAAACTGGTGAGCTTGAAGAAACATATCAATAAGCAGAAATTTACAAACGGATTTGCCTCATATTGGACAAGGAAGTGAAGAAGAAGAAGAAAAAGAAGAAGAAGAAGAATAGTTACAAGAAGAAAAAGGACCAACAGCAGACCAGCAACAAGAAGAAAAATAGGAGGAAGAAAAGAACAACAAAAAAAAAATTCTCAACACCTGCACTCCCAAGGATCATAACACGACATGTTCACTACTAACCAAGGTTCTGAGTCCCGTACCGTTTAGTGTACCGGTTTTCCTACGGTGCGGTACCGGTGAGATACCGGTACCGTCTCGGATTTTGCGTTACTACTATTTTATATAGTTATGTATTACACAATTATAAATATGTAGAAATCATGTATTCCATACCAGTAACTTTATTGTGCATCATGTATGCACACTTGTAGGTTGAGTAATAACTCCGTTAAAAAACATGTTGTAGGTTAAGTAAAATATACACATATGTGGTATTGGGAATTTCAAAAAGTTCACTCTTTGCTTTCTCTCTCCCACGTTCTTCCCCTTTCTCTCCTTCCTTTCTCTGACGCCATTAACACAACAAAAGGTAAAACCAGAAATTTGTACATATTCCTCTCTCCCTTTGATTTCTCGCATGGAAGAAGATAAGCTTTCCTTTTCCGTCGTTCTTCGTTTCAGAGCCTTAATACGTATGGCGGTCTGCAAAGCCTTTCCACGTAGCTCTGTTGTTCCACCGATCCAGAGCCTTAATCACAGTTTTAGTCAGTGCAAACTGCAAAACCCACAGTCTGCAAAATACCGGACGAAATATCCGGTAAATCAATTTCGGCCGGTATTGTCCGGATTGATCGAAACCGACCGGTAAGGACCGGAATTGGAGACAGGACGGAATTACAAGTGGGTGGTACCGTTTTTAGGCAAATCCAGTACGTACCGGCCGGTATGGAAGGGGATTGACAACCTTCCTACTAACCCCCAAAGAATTCACAACTGTAACTCCAAATATTGAACATCATAACGACAAGCTAAATCAAACCGTCATGCTCTCATTGTTGTCCAAAAGACAGAAATCATTATCTTGTACTGAATAAAAATATTTTATGTAATCAGATCTCAAATCACTGAACTTGGAGCACAAATTTTCAACCAAATCCTTGTACAACAACGTCCGATAACACTTTATACGAGCAGTAGTATATGAACCATATTTACCCATCAAGATGACTGAATTCTTCTCCATGGACATCACCTAACAGGTCAAAAAAGAAACACATCAGCAAAGAACGATTAACACAAGTTATTATAAACAATTCACACCACCAATTATACATGATACACAATTCACATCCACAATAAGACACAATTCACACAGCCTTCTATCCATGGATTCACAATCCAAACCAGCTCTTATGCACAATTCACACAACTATAATAGACAATTCACATTAGCTATTATGCACAATTCACCCCACCAGTTATACATAGTAAGACTAAATTCACACAGCCTATTATGCATAATTCACATCCACTAGAAGACAAAATTCACATAACCTACTATGCTTAAATTCAATTCAAATTTACAATTCACACCAACTCTTATGCATAATTAACACCACTAAAATGAACAATTCACAAAAGTTGTTAATCAAACCATTATTCCTTAATCGACCTTAAATACTAACAACAACATTAATTAATCAAAAACCATTACCAATTCGATAATATTAAACTGATTAGCAGCCTTAATCGACCTCAAACATGACCATCATTGCTCACTATTTTAACAGTAGTTCCCGAAAAACACATAACAAAGACAAAAACACGTTCGTCGATGTTCATTATTTCAATCGACAATCGTCATTTGCTCACCACTTGCTTGATTGATGAAAATCAATTTGTTGTTACAACACTTGTCATTGATCACCGTTTCAATCAACAATCGTCATTTTCTCCCCATTTCCAGAATCGCGATCATTAATCACACTCGTTGCAATCGTCTCAAACGATCAATTCCACTAACTGCAATCGTCATTGATCAATTCCACTCGTTGCTTATACTGTATTTGTACAAGTGTTTAAAAGGATGGCAAAATAGTAAAAGCAGCTTGGAAAAAGGGTCTGCGCAGGATAGCGCGACAAAGTGGGTCGACAAGGAAGGAAACGTAAAAAACAGGACCAGTTTGTAATTTCCCATATAAAAACCTCAGCTCAGGCCCTCCTCGAGAAGGCCATGACAATGGTTTGGATCTGACAGACCTTTGGGCCTCAGACCCAATGTGCGAGCCTATTTCTTGCAAAACAACTCTGGCCCATTTCAATTAGAAGGATAAACTCGAATCACACCAGATCACTACTCCCTCAACAAAACAAAAGCACACGAGCTCTCCCCAAACTCCTCTCTCTCTCTCTCTCCTCAAAATTCAATCTCCCCCTTTGCAACTCCAATTAAAGTCCATCCGTCGATCCCACACTCTATGCAACAAGTCCACGCACTATACGTATAGAGAGAGAAACCGTAGACAGAGAGAGAGAGAGAGAGAGAGAGAGAGTGACTGAGAGAGACATATATAGACAGAGAGAGTAACCGAATTGCCATGAACTTATGCTTTAACAAGATCGATCAACATAATCATCACCATCGCCGCCGTCGAGATGATCAGCAACAGCACCAGCACAAGCAGCAGCGCCGCCGCCGTCAACGGGCCGATGTCGCCGTCGTCGGGCGCTAACCCTCTTAAAACCTACTTCAAAACCCCCGAGGGACGGTACAAGCTCCATTCCGAGAAGACTCATCCCTCCGGCCTCCTCCCCTACGCCCACGGAAAATCCGTCACTCAGGTCTCCTCTCCACCCTCTCTGCTTCCAGTGCTTGATCACGGTTTTAATAAAGGCCGTCTTGTAATCGTAATTAGATTTTGGAACTCAATACAATACCGTTATTGACCTATGTATGGGCTTTGATAGTGTTCGATATGGGGTATATATAACAGTATCAATTTACATTTCCCGATACCGCAATTTAAAACCTTGTGCTTGATACACTTATGCATATGCATTATTCAATTGCCACCCCCTCTCCCCTCCCCTAGGGCTTATAAAACCCTACAACACCGATACAGCTATACATACATTATTAAGTAGTATGTTGTTACTCTAAAAGCTTTAAGATGTTATAGATAGGGGAGATAATTTTACTAACATGCAAGTATGTGCAAGTGTTTTAACAATAAATGTCACATTCGGGTTCGATCAGTATCTATTATATGCTTTGATACCATATATCCTAGCAACTAATTAACTTTAGAAAGAAGCTATTGGCTATTAGAGAACGGATAGCTTTGTTATTTTTAGTTTCAGCATAATATGTATGTTAAATTAGATAATTATGTATTTATGGTGGTGTGATAGGACTGGATATTGAGTTATTGGCATTTGGTTGTGTTGATTAGATAACCCTAGCACAGCTGAAGGAGAGGTCGGCGCAAGGAGCAGCAGCGCCAAGCTCGAGCTACACTGCAAGCGGGGGAGTGAGGTATGTGGCGGCGAGGTTCTTGGGCAGTGGCAATGGCAGCCGAGGACTTAGCTTTGTGGGAGGGAATGGGACGAGTAAAGCCAATGGTGGAGCTAGTAGGAGTGGTTCATTGGGCGGTTTGAATGGGACCAGTCCTACGATAAATTCAAATTTCGATTGCAAAGGGACGTTTTTGTTGTTTAATGTAGGCGATACTTTGTATGTCAGTGACCTTAATTCTCAGGACAAGGTAATAGCATGTTGTTGACATTGATTTTGATGATTGCCTGGTCATTTTGATAGTAAATTGTTGGTAAGAAGATTTGAATGTTGTATGCGCAGGATCCGATAAAAGCAATGCACTTCAGTAATTCGAACCCTGTTTGTCATGCTTTTGATTCTGAATCCAAGGACGGGCATGACTTGATAATCGGACTGAACTCTGGTGACGGTAAGGATTTATTCTGCACTCAATTATTAATGGATTTTTTTTTCCGGGGGTATCTATCTGACTTACTTCGTGTTTTGTGTTGTTCATGTAGTCTACTCAGTATCTCTGAGACAGCAATTGCAAGATGTTGGGAAAAAGATTGTTGGTGCTCAACATTACAACAAAGAAGGGTCTACTGATAACAGGCAAGAGATTGAGTGCTAAATTTATTGTTTTGCTTCTGTGTCCATTATTTGAGCTCTCAAATTAGAATATCTTTTATGGCTCTCTCAGAGTCATGACCTTTGGTCTTCTTCTGATTATGCTTGGTCAGGATGATCTTATGCTTCAACTTACGATCTCATGTATATATGTGGGAAGCAATTGGTACTTATGAGCTGCCTACCAAGTAGCTTTCATTTTCTTAACCTTTATGAGCATCCTTGGCAGTTGCTTGAAGCTAGGTTTGAGGGAGATGTAAACATTTGTAGTCAACAAAAGATGATGTTGAACCTGATGATGCTAATCGAATAGTATACAGTTGCATGCTTCTTCATGGATGATTATATTAATATTTCGGAAGTCAAACGTTTTGATTGATCAGATTCTGTAGGTTAGAAAAGAACTATTGGTGCATTCAAAGCTTCTCACTTTCAGACTCTGCCGTGTGTTTTAATTGAGCCTACCTTCGGTTGTAACACAATCAAGGGGAACTGGCATGCTTCGAAATTGGTTTTCTTTCTAAAGTCAAAACTGTCAATTTTGATTTCTGTATGACAAAACACATTCATAACCCGTTTAACCTTTCTGCCATTTTTTACTTTTATTTGGCTAAGGAACATGAATTTAGACAATATTCTCCGTCCTTTTATTGGATACTTGATATTTTTTCCATTTTTGTAATCGTAAAGAAGACTTTTTGCACTCGTTTTATTGATATCTTACCAAAACTATATAAGCAAAGAAGTCTTTTTTTCTCTCTCCTAATTCATACTTTGAAGATTGACCTCACATCTTATTTATTTCGTATTATTGTAATCTTTTTTGGGGGGGAATAGTGATTCCTGTTTGTACATAGTATACAGTTCTCGCAGCAGTTTTTTTTTATCTGGAAGGGAAATTGGAAAATAAAATTCTCTGTTTTTTTAGAAAACATATATTGTGGTACTAGATGAATCAATTTACTCTCTGCATATTTTTTGAAGATTGGAATGCTTTGAGGGTTTGTATCTTTGAAGATACCGAACTTTTGGGTTTGGGAAAAAACAAAATGAAAAGTACGTTGGAGAAAAGTCAAATTTCCGTTTTAACAGTTTTGAGATTAAAATAAGGGCTTCAAAGTTTTGAGGTTGTGAACTTGTTTTAGAGGAAATAAACGATTTTATTACATTCGAGGAACTTGAAGACATACCCAAGGAATTAATGCTGGCTCCTAGTAGGTGCGTAGACTACTGGTTACAGGGGACGAGGGAAGGAAAAATGTGGCTCCTATTAGAGGGAGACTGACGGCCACTAAATGTTGGTTACTGACTTGAAGATGTGGTTTCTAGTATGTTATTGAGACTGCTGGTAACAAATTTTGTTCTAGTAGTAGGTCAATGGTCACAAAGGGTGTGATTCCTAGTGGTATAGCTACTACCTACAATAAATTAAAGGTGTTGATGCTATAGAGGAACCCAAGATCTACAGCTCGCCTCGATTTTGTGGATGCGTTGGTTAGATATTGCCTCAATTTAAAGATGAGCCTAATTTATTTAGGTCATGGGTAGAAAATAGTTGTTGCCTCAATTATACGGTATTTCGATTCAGTGTTGGCTTCATTGAAATAAGTGGACCAATTCATACAATAGATCATCCAAATTACCTGATGCCTCAGTTGAGAAGTGATTGATCCAATAAGACTGAAGTCTCTGGACAAATGTGGCGCCTATTGCTTCGGGAACAACAATTTCCATAGGACTAGCATCGAGGCTTAGATCATACTAAGACAAATATATTAATTGGGATTGGACTAGCACGTAAATTCCAATTTTGGCCAGGAGAATGAGCATAAGCCATAGGAAGTCACCTATGGAGGTAACCCAATCTCTTTGATTTTCAAAAGTGCCCTTCTATATAATTTGGACGTGTCACTTTAATCAAGAGAGAAGGGCAATAGGTCACACCAGGGGATTTTATGTTTTGACGTTTCAGAGTAGACCACTAGTTTGAGACATGCAAAGGTTAAAAAATGGACTTACAAAATGAGACACAGAGAATATTATAACTGCATCAAAGAATAATTTGGTCAGCTTCGTCGTTCATGTGAATTTTGTAGTGGTATAGTAGTACTCTGTACATCAGAAGAACTTTGGGTCCTTGGCACACCAACCTAAGATGGAAGCAAGTTAACCCTAACTTGACAGCCCTTCCATTTCTCTAATAACTATGACTGAAAGGTCAAAAGTGGAAGGTCATGAACCCAGGAAAAGAGTGAATTTTTGTTGCAGCTGAATAGTTAAAAGGTGATTGTTGGAAAGCAGAATGCAGAAGCCAAAAAGCATCAAAATAGGGCTTCTCAAAGAACAAAATTTTGAAGTCATTTCTGGCCGTTGAGCCAAAAGTAGAAGCTGTGAAACAAATTGACTCAACTTCCGAGACCAAGAAATCCAGAAGTTGCAGCAAACACCCCTAGGGACACTCTAACCTCATGACAATTTGGCTTTTAACTGTAGTGTGCACGAGTTATAGATGAGGGAATCTTCATAATTATGATAACTAAGTTTGCCCACCTTTGTTGCTGCTCAAATGGAAATTATGGGAGGTATTATTTTATATTGTAAACCAACAAAATCACTGCGAGGATATGTATACTTTTCAAGAGATCTTGTTTCGAATCTTAAATGCAAGATTTTGTAGAGGGCGATAGTCCAAACTGTTGTATATTCTCTTTGTATTTTTTTGTGCTAGAATGTTGTTGCATCCAGAGCCGATATAGCATGCATCTTCTTCTGTTTCTTTGTTTGTTCCTTCCCACATTGGCAAGGAAGCCTTATGTTAAACCTATTTTAGGGTTTAGATTGGTGACTTCCATACTCAACTGGAGCATGCTTTAGCATGCCTTGGATCGCTTGTCCTATTCTAATTTTTCATGAGTTTTTGATGGTTCGAGAGAAATATTTGTTGAAAGCCCCTATTGAGCGGATTACTGGGATGACCGAGTTCGCCCCCTGCCCCTCTTCTTGTATTGTAGTTTTGATAATGTCAAAAAAGGTTCTAAGCTTGTAAGGCTTTGCTGTGGTATGATATTGTTGGTGTAAGACATCAAAAGTTACTGTCTGAATGAGAACCAACTGGTTTTTTGTGCCAGTCGATGTACTAGTGTTGCATGGATACCTGGGCGTGATGGTGCTTTTGTCGTTGCTCATGCTGATGGAAACATGTATGTCTACGAAAAGGCGAGTCTCAAACTCTCAATCTTTGTTGGAAGATCCTGACCTTCATCTGCTTTAGCTTTTATCCTTCATTTGTAAAACATGTACTGATTTTACCGTAGTTCCTTTTATGTATGGCAGAGCAAGGATGGTACTGTTGATGCTTCCTTCCCCATCGTAAAGGATCAGACTCAATTTTCTGTTTCACATGCGAAGTCCAGTAAGGTAATTAATACTGGTATCCTGGTAATTTGGATAGATACCTTTACGCATAGTCCTTGGATTTTGCTCTCTATCAAGTGGTTAGAATTCCTTGATGGGACATTGAATCGTTGGAGTTAATCTGTTGTGCTATGCTGCTATATGAAATGCCATTTAGCAAATATGTACGTGTAGCAAAAAAAATCATCTCATGGGTGAAAACAATGATTGCAAGCAAGCAAGTATTGTGCGTGAACATTTTTCTCTATCCGTCAGAGGCACTATGTAAACCTGTAGATAAACCTTGGGTGGTTGAATCGAAAAGGGCACCACATTAAAGACTGCTTGTGTACACAAATAATTCTGGTTCAGTTCTGCGTGGGTCGGTCAAATATGCAAAAAGGAAGGGCACCAAACTGATTCATTTTTTATCCACAAGAAGGAAAAAATAACCTTCCCAGCAACCCGGAAAACCAAACCAAACCACGTAATTTTTCTGGTTCGGCTTTTTCAGCTAAAATGCCAACCCCAGTGGCATCATTGAGTGGCTCAATAAGCAAAAGTAGTGAGGAAATATCCACTTTCACATGGCTCAATTGGAATGTTTCCAGGGGCAATGAGAATGTGAATCCGATCCCTATGGTTCTCCCTTTTTGCCGGATTGGAATGGTAATTAATTCTTATACCTCTAATGTTTTTTCTGCCTAAGATACTTGAATTGTCCATACACTTAAGCAGGGTTATATAGCAAGACTTAGATTACCGGGTATTCAATTCCCAGTAATGAGCTTCTCATTCCCCAATTAAATTCCAGTAGTGCCTACAATATAGCCTTTATCTCACATAATAGTCTTTTATCGAAAAATAACCTCGAATAACTGATTTTTTTCTAGCTCACATATTGCTGGTCACTCTTTAAAACTTGCCAGTTGCCACGTTTGCAAATTTTCAAGTTGATTGGACAACAGCCATTCAATCCCTGCACTCAATGATCATACCAAATTTGACAAGCATGATGAATTTAAAATCTGTTGCTTGAATAATGCTCCGATAGTGGGCTTGCAGCATGACTCATGTAGTAACGATGAGGGGTATAAAACAGTGAACTCAATTGGACCGTACTTATATAGTAAACAGTTAACCAAACTAAGGATTTAAAGCTAACCGATAAAGTTGCAACAATTATTTATCACAGTCCGCAAGAAAGAAAGGGAAAGACAACGCAAGACAAATAAAAAAGAAGCAAGATCCTAGTAACCATCAACCTCAAGATTGTGTAGCAGGATCCTTATCGCAGAAGATTGTGAGTTTTGTATTAATCTGACCATTCCCCATATTGATGTTTGCATGGGTGAAGCCGTGCAGGTAAACTTAACTGAGTTTTTTTGTTTTATTTTTTTATTTGTTTTGCATGTGGTGCGTATTAGGTATTCAGTCATCATGATGTGTGCTGTTTGGTTTGGCCGATAATACTTGAACCTTTTTCTATGCGTGATTGCTTTCATTATTGATTTTGAAGAATTAGACTATCTGCCACTAGTGCTTCTACCTCATTTTGTTTATCTATGCTTTCTTGGCAGAGTAATCCCGTTGCAAGATGGCATATTTGCCAAGGTTCTGTTAATAATATTGCTTTCTCAGCCGATGGAAAATATTTGGCAACTGTTGGGAGAGATGGTATTATTGCTATCTGCAATCTTTATGATTTGATGACATTTTTGTATGTTGAGGCTATAAACATTACTTTGTGTCTTGTGATGTAGGTTATTTACGAGTTTTTGACTATTCAAGTGAACAACTGGTGTGTGGTAGCAAAAGTTATTATGGCGCTCTTCTATGTTGTGCATGGAGGTAGAAGTTTATGCTGTCCTGCATAAGTAGTTGATTGATCAGGATTTGTTCATTGTTATCTCCATTCCTCACCCTAATAAATCAATGTTTCTGTTCTTTTCTATTTTTTTTCCCCTTGAAGAGGGCCATTGATACCTTTAGAAACTGATGACATTTAGCTTCTGCATGTTTTCTCAAGTGGGGATGGAAAATATATCTTGACTGGTGGTGAAGATGATCTAGTTCAAGTTTGGAGTATGGAGGATAAGAAGGTTGTAGCATGGGGCGAGGGACACAACTCATGGGTTAGTTTTTTCTTACAAGTCAGCCTTAATTAGTCATTGCTTGTCGGAAAAGTTATAAAGATGAAAATCAGCATTAATTAGCTTTAGTAGCTGCCTTAGACATCGAATCCCACGGCTTGCAGGTCAGTGGAGTTGCTTTTGACTCGTATTGGTCACCACCAACTTCAGAAGACACTGGAGAAAACGGCATGTATCGCTTCGGTTCTGTTGGTCAGGTTAATTGAATTTCCTTTTGCATTTTACCTTCTCATTATATACCGAGTACACATAATAGCAAGCACAAGAACGGAGAACCACCTATCGACGCCTTAAATGGCTTCCCACTGCAACCAATATCTGTTATGGTCTTTGTCTATATTGTTAATTTAATGGATGTAAAGCATCATGAACCATCCTTAGTTCCGTGCTACTCATTAGTTTCGGGTTTGTGAAGCTTGATTCGGCTTTTGATTGCCACTTCGCTGTCTATGTCAGGGTTCCGGGTTCACGGGTTAGCCTCCTAAGAAAGGGTATTAATTGTAATTGGTAATGTAAATCCTAGGATATAAATACATGTTATACGCAGCTGATGTAATCTTTATGTTCTCCTCATTTGATACGTAGTGAAAACTAGTGTGAGCCTTAGTTACAAAACTGGAGAACCACATAAAGTCTGTCTTTTTTGGTCGTGTTCTTTTCTTGATTGTTCTTCGTCAGTTATGGTTTGGCCAATTCTCAACAACTAGCATAGTAATGTTGAAGTGCCTTAAGGTGAGGGAAGTGACTGTTGAGCTTATAGTCGTGGTCCCAACTTTTGAAGTTCATATATGATGCATGTTTTTGTAACTTTGGGTGGTAAAACCCACTTTCCTTCTCTGAAAACATATGTACTAGTTATGTTTCATATATATGGTTTGTACTTGAAAATCTTTCCATAACGTGTTCATGTACCGACAAAAAATCCATTTTCTATTTGTTGGCATCGAATGATTCCCCTTGACTTGGTCATTTTCCCGAAGACTCCAGCCTTGAACTTGGGTCTGAACATGTATACATGGAGTGAAACCAGGTCGTGTTCCACACTGGATGGTTCGCAACTGAAATTCAAGATTAACTACACTTGAGTCTTGATTTTTCATGATGTAGAATTGGTAAAATGCTCACAGTGATGAGGCTCCATTTGTATAGACGTGCATTTCGAACAAAAGAATTTGACTTTAGTACCATAAGAATATCTCGAATTTAGATTTGGCAGCTTGCTTATGGATTTAGACAATGAGTTTGGGAGCCTTATTATGATGGACTTGCGCCCACTATTAATATGACTGATTTGAAATCTTAAGCACTGCTGAGCAAAAAAAGACGTGCAAGCACGTTACTCTTTATTACTTGTTTTGTTTGATTGCCGGGTTCGAACTGTTGGTTTGTGCACTATGATATAACCTGATCTTCCTTTACTGTCTAATTCACTTACTGTGTCTCTGTTGTGTGCTAGATACAATTATCATTGTTTTTGTCGTGTTATTATGTATTTCAAAACAGGACACACAGTTGATGCTGTGGGACTTCTCTATGGGTGAGATTGTACTCCCACTCCGCCGGTGTCCACCTGGTGGGTCCCCTACATTTAGCACCGGAAGCCAGTCATCTCACTGGGACAGTGCAGTCACAGTTGGTACTCTCCAACCTGCTCCAAGCATGAGAGACATCCCAAAGCTCTCCCCACTAGTTGCACACCGCGTGTTCTCTGAACCTCTATCTGGATTAATTTTTACAGAGGAATCTGTTCTCACAGCATGCCGGGAAGGGCATGTAAAGATTTGGATGAGACCGGGGCACTTAGAACAAACAAGCAACTCAAAACCACTTCCCAGTTCGAGTTTGAAGGAAAAGACACTATCGTCAAGCAGATTTGGTGCTTCTAGTTACAAATAATTGTTCAATAGGGGCTTCCAAAGGTGACTTATAAGATGAATTCCAGTTTTGGGTATATAACTAATTATGTTCCTTTTTCACCTGATTAGATTTGCTGCAAATAGTTTACTCTCATCTGGAGTTTGCTGTTTAAAAAAAAACAACTCATCTGGGATTTTTCCAAGTCCATTATCTGCAGGGATATTAGTTGGAGAAAACTCTCTGTTGTATAAGAGACGTGTAATTCATCGTCACCGAGAAATATGGTAACACGTGTGGACGTGCTACAACTTCAGTACACAGATGGTCTGGTTTCGTTTTGGGACTACACAGATGCGGTAGATCTGATTAGTACTTACGATAAATACTACTAATTGCTACCTTGTTATGTTGAAATTACGAGGGGATTGAATTTGGTGCTTCACATCTTGCCGACACCCTGACAATTGTATTGTTAAAGAGCTGAGGGGTCATTTTGCGGGTCTTTCATTTAGTATATGGTTGCTTTTCAATGTCAATTTTCTCAAATTGTTTTGTCAAAAGGAACACACATCTTGCTCCTTTTCAAACATCAAATGTTTCTACGAGGATTTAGATTTCATATGTTATCGACTCCTTCCAAACATTACGGGAAAGCAAGCTTCTGAAAGTGTCAACTGGTTGCGTTTTGAAAGATGGAAACAAAAAAGCAAAAACTAAAACCATACAAAGCTTGTGATAATTTACCTGTTACGGAACTGTCATGTGGCCATGTGGGTATGAATGAGTTCGTTGTAATGCAAATTAACTCTACGTGCAAGGAAGTTTAAACTCTAATTTAAGTAAACTTTTAACAAGCATTCAACCACTTAAGCTAGTTTCCAAGTTAAAATAAAATCTCTCTTTAATCAAGGTCCGATGTTTTTTCCACCTAAGAACATCTCCAGCCCTTGCTCAATTTTTTATTTTTTAACTCAAATTTAAAGTAAAATTTTCAGTAAAAGCTTAATTTGATATGAGCAACTCCAGTCCTTCACTCAAATTTTCCAGATTTTTGCCTGTCCACTGCCACTATGCTGCCCCTCACCAACATCTTCTGCCACTAATCAAGCCACTTTCTCTTCTGCGACTCCTCAAACACCACCGGTCCATTACCGCCGCTCATCACCACCGTCCACCACCGCTGATCTGCGACTGACTCCTTCAACGACACCAGCAGATAATCGATAAGTAAAACACCAGACGAAGCCAACTGGAAAACTTCAAAGACCCTCGATTTGGCTTCGTCGGAACTTCATCCACCTTTTCCAACTACCACTGTCAACCGGAAACCACCATAAAACTTGGCGACCACCCATCGCCACAGGAATATAGCAGTTGGAAATCTGAGTTCGGTTTTGGTTCTCCGTTGATTTGGAAAAAAACTCGATTTGATATGGAAAAGGGTAAATGACTAGAGAAGAGATTTAAGGGTTTTTACTTTTTACTCAGATTTTGAATCTGAGCTTCGGTTTGAGTAAGCACTGGACTTGCTCTAACAAGGCGAATGAACATTGCTCTTACTAGAGTTTGGTTCTTTCAGTGATGTGGAGCCTAAGAGATCCAGTAAAAGACGAGCGCAATTTTTGAAGGAGGGTGAACAAACTCTCCCTCTATTAGTTGAACTGGTGTGGATCCCACTACAAATGATGTCATGCTTACATCTGCAATTTACTTTTTGGTAAGCATGACCTCATTTTGTGGTGGACCCATGCGTTTCAACCAATAAGAGGGAGGATTTTGTTCACACCTCTTTTAAGGAGGGTGAACAAAATTGCTCTAAAGTGAGAGACTAATGATTAGGTGGGTAATGTTCAACTACTTCAAAAGTGGGTAAATGTCAAATGAAGTTGTTTCCCTTGGATTCAATCAGGACATTTGAAATTGATCAGCCGCAACATTACTTCCAAACCATTAGCACATCTCAAGACACAATTTACAGACTGAGTGATAATTACTAGATCAAAGACTCAAAACTTACCAGAAATTCCGATTCATAGTACTAAACTTCATTTAGAACATCCCTTTAATCATATCAACAGTACAAAGCATGGACACGGCACAAAATTGGGCCGAACGAACACTCGAGGACTATATACTGATATATGGCTCCTCTATCAAAAAAAATGCCTTTTGTAACCCATAATAGTTACAAGATACTCCCTCCAGTTGGCAAAATCTAAAACTAACCTACAAATGAATGGTGAACCCCATGTTAGCTCAGGTAAGGAACCGGTAGAGTATCCACTCCAGCTCTGTCACGTCTCTCCTACAGACATCTCTGCCAGGGCATCCTCAGCTTTCACCTTCGCAGGGACAATATCTGAATGAACAAGCAGTAAATGATGGCTGCTTTAAAATGTTGAGCAAGATCGGATATATGGGTAGTAGTGAATGAAAGGGTAAACTTACCTAATAGAAAATCAAATCTCTTTCGCTTACTAACAACAGAGGCTGAAACAGCAGAAATGAAGAATCTTAGTAAAACTGTTAGTAGCTGTTTTAGCACAACCAAAGAAAAAAGCGGCGTTTGAATAAAATTCTAGTATGAGCAACTTAGTTGTAACCTATGACTACAATAGGGATTTATTTGTTTGAAAGCCGCTTGAAACATGGTTTCTATCCGTGACGGTGCATGATTTATAAGTTGGCCCCATCAATTTCAAATGCCATGTAAATGAATTTTGTTATGCACCTATAGGTTTCCAATAATCGAGGATCCAAGTCAGAAATGGGAAAGATTTCTTCATTTTCATCAAATGAAAGCTATCAAAAGAGGAACTATGAGCCAAACATTACAGATTCCTCAAGTTTCCATGATTTCATGTGCGATGTTGCCTGGTTTTAATAACCATAAAATTTAGCTAGAGGTCCAACTTCACTTCCTTGATTAAACTTTAGAAGGCACTATGTCACCTAGTAAGACCAAATGACCCTCACTAGTGTAGTTTCCAGTACTACAGTGTCCAGTGAATCACCCTGTCCACTTTGAAGAACTGTACGATATAACATGTCCAGTGAGGAAATACGAAGTTTTATTGATAGATTCAAAATGACGCATAAATTTTGAGTGAGTCCACTTTTTTCTTTTAAGGCATTGAGACTATAGATTCAAAGTGACACAAAATTTTGTGTTAAAACACTGGAGGAACGACAACAAATAGTAATGATTCTTATCATAATTGGAAGTTGGAATCTTCCCTTAAATCCATGACAGATCATGCCTCACAATAAACTGATTTATAGCAGAGCATAACAAAAAGTAATTAGGTAGAGCTCCTTCCTTCAAGTAGTATTGCTACAATAACAAGGTAATCAAACAAAATGTAAATGCCAGTCTATAAAGTTATATAGAATTAGAAAGAGAACTTACATAGGTGCTTGTACCAAACCTGCTTCTTAGAATCCGGAACAGCACAGGCATATGCCTCTTTACAGAAAAGTTCAAGAAACTTCTCCTGCAACCGGAAACACAAAAGGAAAGGCATTATAAGAATGTAATGGCAGCACAGTCGCTAATATGGCCATACAGGAAAGGGAACGAATTGGTGAATATATCAATCTACCAATCATTTATAGACATTAAATGTAATTTGACTGAAACTTGTGTTGGCCCATATATAGCCCACCGATGTATATCTTATATCTACATCCCTCGTATGATCAAGCAAGCAACATGCAATGAAAATGAGAGACAAGCTTGTGGCAAACTAAAGGATACAAAATAGTGAAACTATTACATGTTTAAATAGAGAAAAGCTACGCCTAAAAAAGGAAAATATTACAAGATTTGATCACGATGCGGTCCCGATTTGATATCTCGATAAACTGTCTAAAATAGAGGATTGCAATAGGGTACTTCCACACCCCCGCTCAAACTCATGATGTGAGCCCGGAGAGCATCGTGAGTTTGCCAAGGAGATAAGCCAACTGCAATTAAGTGCGCCCATTATTGCTGAAAATGCCAAACACCGACCAAAAGCTGAACCGATGCAAATAGAGGAAGAATGCAAACAGAGACCAAAACAGATGCAAATAGGAGGAAGAACTGATGCCGAACTGATTTCGGCTATCGGCTACAGATAGGAGGAAGAACCCAAATAAATTTCGGCTCTGGATAGGAGGCAGAACGGAAGCCGAACAAATTTCGGGGGAGAAAGGAGAGATGCAGATTTCTAATGTAGATACATAGTGCTTAGCGGACGGCAATGAGGATTAGGCCGCCCGCCAGAGGACGGATTCCAACAGGCCTAGAACTCAGGCTCTGATACCATGTGACAAACTAAAGGAGAGAAGAACTGATATATTAATGAAAATCGGAATACAAAATAGCGAAAGTATTACATGTTTAAATAGAGAAACGCTACGCCAAAAAAAAGGAAAAGATTACAAGATTTGATCACGATACGGTCCCGATTTGATCACAATATGATTCCGATTTGATCCCGATACAATCTCGATAAACTGCCTAAAATAGAGGATTGCAATAGGGTACTTTCACAATGTATTTGTCTATGCTTTGCCTTTTCCATGTTTTAGAGATAAGGACCCTTCACTCTTCAGAAAAAGTTGTTTTCTAAAAACTTTGTATTCAAAGTCTCTATAAGCTCCCAACAATACCTATTATCTGAGAGTGCAAGCAGTGAAATCCCCAAAACTGTTACAGATAATAGGCCTTAACCACTTGAAATGTGGAACCAGCTAGTTTAAGCTCCACATGATTATAATTCAGAATCTAAGCACAAGCCATCATTTGGCATCGCCAGTCGTATCAGGATGCAGTGTCAGATAGATATGCTAACACAACTAGTAACAGAAGAACCACAAATCACATTGTTTTCGACCCCTACACATACTCAGAAGTACTTATTTTGGCAAAAATCTGAAATTTGATATATTCGTCTCAGAGGAAAATCCAGACAATGCCACATGACCCATAGGAGAGAATGGATTTCATCCCTCCTTTTCCAGCTAGGATTGGAAATCTGTATTTTACATATCCACACAATTGCGGTAGGTGAGAATGGATTTCATCCCTCCTTTTCCCGCTTGGATTGGAATCCTCTATTTTACACATCCATTCGATTGTGGTACACTGAACTACTGAACATGGTGTGAAACCAATGAACACATAGCCACGATTGCAGTCCACATTTGGAATGTAGCTCCCTAGTATTCCTCTCTTGAACAATTTTTTGTCCTGAGACTGCATATCTACACTAAGCAATCTATATCTCACTTCCAACAATGAATCTTACTAGTATCCTTCAACGGCATCACGTTTTTGCTAGTCTGACACACATAGAGCATCGAAGAAGCATTTATAAAACCATCTAATCACCTAACCACCAAAACAAATACATCACCACAGTACAAAACCTTGCATAACAAATTAACTACACACATGCAAATGAAGTACTCCTATAGGCGTTCAAGCTCGGTTCGTTCAACACTCTCCTAACCCGAGCTTGAGCCAAAAAAAATTAAGCTTGAATTTGGCTCGTTTGGTATCAAGTTGTTTGAGCACTGTTCGTTTACTAAACAAGCCTCTCCAACGAGCCGAGCCTATAGAAACTAGCTGAGTTAGTTGTAACTCGAGCTCGACTATGTTTACTAAACGAGGTTAAAACTCAAGCGCGAGATCAACTCGTGAACATCTCGGTTAAATAATAGTAAATCGTTTGCAGCCCTACGTATAAGCGTCACTCCAAACCCTAAGTGATGAAATTAGGCTTATGCATACCGTCGCTTTGTTGATGAGAAACACAGAGTCTTGAGTGATACGAATGTCGGCATCCTCGCTCTTTATGATCCGACTAATACGGTTCATCGGAAAACACAGAGAAGAAGAATCATCATCATCGCCCTCGCTCGTCTTTTTCTTTCCATCCTTATTCCTCTTCTTCTTCTTCTTCGTTACTTCCTCCTCTTTCTCTTTTCCACCGCCATTTTCGTCTCTGCTCGCTTCTTCTTCTTTTGCTTCTTCCACGTCATCGCCGTCTTCGTCCTGAACGACGATGTCGTCTTCTTTGTCGTTTTCCGAATCCGGTGCCATGACAACGTCTTCTGGTTCTTCTTCGTCAACGCCGTTGCCGTTGCTACTAGTGCTATTCTTGGTCTTGTTGATTTTCTTCTTGTTCTTGTTAGCTTTTTTACTCTGTTGAATCTGTTCCTTAGCTTCAATTTTGGATCCCTTCTTCGGTATTCTCCTCGTTCCGTTCTCCGTTTCGTTGCCCTTCGCCATCTCTCTCTCTCTCTCTCTCTCTCTCTGCGACTTTTGACTTCAGTTGTTTCTGGTTCTCGTTGAATTTCATCTTGGGCCTTAATTTATTAGTTGTTCGATCATATTTTGGGCCTCTTACCGGTGTGGATATTGGGCCATCTCTCAATCATTCTCACCTTTACCTGACTTTGCCTGACCCTTTTTTTTTTTTTTTTGCCCCTCAGGGCTGGCTCCTTTTCTGGATCTAAAAATAATGGGCCTTTCTTGGATGGAAATGGAAAGGCAGGGAAAATAATGACAGGAAAAAGTTATTAGTGGGAACATTTGAAGAAAATAGAGAGAAAATTAAACTTGCAACCCGGCGATGCGTACGGATTGGTCGCATACGCATCGTGCACGAACAAATCCGGACCATCCGTGCCAACAAACCAACGATCCGGATTTTAAAGTCCTTATGACCGGTAATAAAGCTTTATTACCGGTCATAAAGACTTTAAAATCCGGACCGTCGAAAACACTTTTGGACGGTCGAGATACACCGTCCGTGCACGATACGTACACGGACATGCGTACGCGTATCTTTTTTGTTAAACTTGTCTTTGAAAATTTTTCTTTCTCTTGTTCTAGAAACCAAACAATGGAAGAAATGTTTTTTATTTTATTTATTCTTTCATTTCCATTTCTTCTCACAACGTCCATACCTACTAGAATACTAAATTCTTTATGAAAACAATTAAATATTGGATGAACCATTTACTCGAATTATTTGTTTGGGATCCGGATTGAGCCTCACGTAACTGTTCATACTCTGCGAGAGAGATAGAGAGGAGCTAAAGGTGAAATGGCTGCCTAAATTGGCCCTAAACGGCGTCTATTTGAAGCGTTGGAGCTGGCAGCGAAGAGACACTCTCTACAGGCCCTACTCCCCTCGACGAATTTTTTTTGGGTACTTAATGGGTACCACAGCCGAGCCACGTGCTACCCGAACGTTGCATCCGAACCATCCATAAGTGTATTGGATGGCAGAGATTAAAATACCATTTCTCTCCTCACTCTCTCTCCTCTTTCTCTTCCAAATCCATATCGTCTAAAGCCAAAATGGACGGCCTAGATCAAAGACGAAACTAGATGGGGGGGGGGGGGAGGGTTAGGTAAGGCTTCCCCCATCTTTTTTTTTTTTTAAACAGTCAATTCATATCATGAACAACCATACGGCAAAAGATTACATCACTAAATACATGAATGAACCAAAACTACCAAAATCTTAGACTGAGCTACTGAAAAATCACATAGGCTTACAAACTCACAGACACACCTGCCGAAGCAGAGCCGCACTAGGTGTTGGCTCAGAGTCCATCCTTGAATTAGTAGTAGAGGACCCCAAAGGGATACCCAGCTCAAACCATTAAGCATAAAACACATATGAAATATGAAACAAACACTCCACGCTAAGCCTCATCATCGGGCCGGGTCGGCCCAGCCCAACCCGTGAACTTCCAGCCCAAGCCCGCCGGGTATAGCGGGCTTCTTTTTTTAACGGGTCAGGCTCTCTCTTCAAAGATGAAGCCCAAGCCCAGCCCATGGGCTTATGCTAGTGGGGCGGGCGGGCTGGCTAAGTTATTTGGGCGGACCAAAAATGCTTATTGCTTTTTTGGGCCTCTTGGCCCAAGACTTTAGTTATTCCACTACAAATTTTCAGTTTACCACAGAAAATTAACAATCATACAAATCTCATGCCGTCATCACCCGGCTACTAAATTTTCTATTGTTAAGTATACTAAAAATTCTTAGAATTAAAAATCAAACACTTTAAAATTAAGCAATCTCGACAAACCATCTAAGGTGTAAAACAACTAAACAAGTAGGCAAAAAAGATACAGATATTCTTCCAAATTCCAATATGGTCTACTTGGATATCTTCATCTACGATGATACAAATTCGTAAATTTTTATTGTAAAAAGAGAAAGGGGAGGTATTGCATTACTACAAAATATGTACATCCCAGCTAGGTTGGTACCTACACACTTGTCAATCATTGGAATACTCAATCCAATAACTAATAAACAAAATATGTATTAAAAAAAATGAACCAATACTTCTTTCTCATCTAATTTTGCTACTGAAGAGTGAAAATAATGTCTCATATTAGCACCCAATAAACTTCTCCAAAAGTTTGAATGGAAATAGGCAGTAGCATCTTTGGGATATAATCTTCAATTTTTGGTACTTCCAGTTTCTTTGATTAGCATCTAATAGCGCCATCTTTGGGAATTTTTTTTTTTTTTTGATCGATTGGGAATTGGGACTTTGCATGTGCACGGTACAGTAGCTTTTAAGTTTTACATGTGCACTTGTGCACTCTTCTGTGCAAAAAAATAATTCAGTGTGTACCATGCAAACCTAATTTTTGGTGCATCAATATAACCGGGCTACCGGGCGGGCTTGTATCTCGGGCTAACGGGCAGGCGGGTCAACAAGAAAATATTTAGGCCCAAGCCGGGCCTAGCCCATAGGAAATTCGGGCTGGGCTAGCCCGCCCATTTGTCGAGCTCGGGCCGCATAAAAGCCCAACGGGCCTAGTGGGCTTCGGGCGGGCTGCGGGCCCATGGGTCGAATGATGAGGCTTACTCCACGCAAGAGGCACGCAAAGCACCCCATAGAGGGGCTAATTAAACCACCTAAAAAGGAAATTCCCATAGAATTATGTAGCTTTTTTTGTTTTTTTGTTTTTTTAATGGTAAAAGTTTCCATGGTGCATGGCCTAGACCCTTTGGTGACATTCCTACCAAATCTCCTTCGACAACTCCACAAGATTCTAATTACAATAGGTGGAGGATAATATGTTTGTAATGTCAAACTAGTTCGAATATCAATGCACATTTCATATATATCAATATACATTTACGAATATTAATTCACTTTTCTTAGATATCTATGCACTTTCTACTTATTAGGTGAAAGTTACCATTTTCCTTAAAAATAGAACTCCACAAGGTTTAGCTATTTATGCTGCTATTTATTGCTCCGGTGCTTGCTACTGTTGTATCTTGGCGTTTGATCCCAAAATCTAAACTTTTATCTTCTCTTTTTATTATAATATACTTCTCTTTGCTGATTTAAAAACAAAAAAAGAGCACCTAGCTATATATATTGTTTTGGGAATTATTTAGACATTAAAATATTTAATTTCCTCAACAATGAAATTTTAAAATTTCGTTGTCTATGATATGATGTGGACCCCCCCGTATGTGAAATTCCAGTTCAAAAAAATATCTGCCTAGATGCGAGCAGGTACCCTCCCGCACTGAAAAATTGCGCCTCCCCGTCGACACCCATTCCAAAGTTCCAATTCGAAGGCAAGTCCTCTCTCTCTCTCTCTCTCTCTCTCTCTCTCTCAACCCTCATCTCCATCTCTGACCCGTCATGTTTGCAGCGAGTTCTCTGCTTCTTAGCACATCTATAGCTGGTTAATCAGAGAACTTGAAGTCCAAGTATTCAACATGGGGAAGACTAGCTCACGGTAAATTCCAACACAAAGGCATATAAATTGCTATGGTTTTCTCGTTTTCGATATCTAGGATCATGTGTAATTCATACTTTTGTCTATTGTCTATATGTGTCTATGTCTACGAACGCTAGGATAATCTGGTGGATTTGTAATTAGTTTTTTTCAACATTTGATCGACTTTTTGATACAGTTCAGAACCTTCGACCCGTGCCGATCGGAAATTCGAGAAGAAACTTGAGTTCTATGCTAGTAAGTTTCCGAAATGGGATTTGAAGATAGCATTGCTTTCTGTTCTTTGATTTAGCCTTCCATGGTTGCTGCAGCATTTGCATTTATTCTAATTTATGTGATTGTGTGCTATTTTATCTCATTGAGTGATCAAAAGCTTCGCCTAACTCTCTTGCGGGTATGTGTTTTTTCAGAGGTTAGAGACACCGTTGCTTCATTTGGTGTCCAAAAGCCATCAGTAAGGTGAGAAACTTGACAGTTAAGTATATCATGGTTTTTAAACAGCAGTATTTGAATGAACTGGTTCTTGTCTAATTAATCGTGGCATATATTTTGCAAGTTTTTTAGTTGTAAATTGTAATTACTGTTTACTGGAACGTCGTCATTATCAAGGGACTATGTCAACTTTTATTTTCCGTTTTAGCTCTTGAACAACATCGGGTTATTAGACTTTTTACAATGATTTGTTCATTGAATAAGCAAGGTTTTTTTTGGGTATAGATGGGATGTCTGTGTTTACTTCGATGCGTTTTTAATGTTGAGAACAAGGTTGTCAAATCGAGAATCGAAATGGTCCTTTTCCGAATCGTGAATCGAATCGAATCGTGAATCGCTCCGATTCGGTCATGATTTCTATAACGCATGAAGACCTATATATATTGATTAGGGTAACAAAACCATATACTAGAAATGAAAGTCTTAGGCCTAAATCAATAAAAACCTTCTTCTAACTTATGATTTGATAAAGATGTGGAGTATTAGGGAAGCTACTTCTATTGCAACTACCAAGAGATGAGGATTCGTGAATCCTACTTATGTTCTTTTTTTTGTAAAAAAGAGTTAAAAGAACAAAACAAACCTTTAGAAGGTCTATAGGGTGGTTGTATTCCCTTTATCTTTCTCATTTTCGATTCACTCTCCTAATAAATCTTCCTTTCTTATTACCAATAATACTACATAAAGAGAAACATAGACAAGATGGCATATAACAATACTAAAGACCTTAAAAAAATAGTTTGAACCCTTTTCCAACAACAAAAAAGCAAAACAAGAGTAAAAAATGAATTTAGAAATTTTAAGTGAATCGAACGATTCACCGATTCACAGCTATTTCTGATTCAGACAGCCTATTCGTATCGTTTATGCACAGAATCGTATCGAATCGTACGATACGAATCGTGAATCGTACGATTCCAACAACCATGGTTGAGAATGTTCGCTTGGGTAGTTCTGTTCTACTATGGGTGCTATCACTATGTTGACCGACCTTCATAATCTGTTACATATTCTTGGCTTGTTACTTCTGCTATATACCTATTGCCAGTGGGCAAAGGATAACTTGGACATGAGTCTTTTCCATTCTATGGCCTTTGAATGGACTATTAGACAAGACGACTAAACAAAGCCCTACAAAAGTTGAAGAAATGAAGAAAAAGGAAAAGTTGGAGACATCAATCGAATTATTGGCTTGTAGCGACGATAAAAATTGTTAGCTTGGCAGCTTTCATAGTTATTTGAAATTGGCTTGTGATACAGTGGTTGGAGCCATTTTGCTGTGAGGATACAAGCAATATAAACTACTTTAAAAGGATATGTAGTTTTGGATACCAGACAACGCTTATATTTGTCATCAGAGTATGCATCTTATGCCCGCTTATTCAGTAGCTTAAAGTTTGGTGGCCCCCTACCTTAGTGGTGATGGGTACCCTTCTAAGTACTATCTAATTGGTTAATCAATTGATTTGTGAGTTTATGATCATCCAACTAAAAATTCTTGCTCATTTAGCAGTTTCACTTGCTATTGTTCTATGAATCACAAAGACACATAGTGGTGATGGGTACCCTTCTAATTACTATGCAATTGGTTATTCAAATGATTTGTGGGCTTTATGGTGATCCGACTAAAAGTTCTTGCTCATTTTAGCAATTGCACTTGTTATTCAAACTTTTTATTAGGACTTAAACGCTTTCCTTTTGAAACATTGTCAACAATTATTCTTTGCTGAAAAATGCAATTTCTGTTCTACCAGAAGGCAAAAGTTAGAAGCCGGAAAAAGAAATTGAAAGCATATGATCTTTCCTCCCTCTCTGAGTTCCTTCCCGACTTGAAGGCTCCAAGGCAGCCACCTCCCGCTGAGTTTAAACTAAATAGTAAATCCAGGATTATCTATTGTGAGTACTTGGTGAAAACTTCCCTTACTTTATCCCACTTATGCTCTCTTGTTCTCCATTGTGTTAGCGTTGATCTTTTTCATGTAGTAATGGGTTAATTTTGGCAGATTGAAGGAAGCAAATCAATTAAAGAAAGTTCTCAACCATCCTGCTTTTCAGTCAGATCCATTGGCTGCCATTCATCAACACTTGCAGAGCACTCGGCCTGTTACTGATGACAAACCAGAAAGGAAGAAGATCAAAAGTGGGAAGAAGAAATCAAAGAAGAAAAAGTCTAGAACTTAATCTGGGCCGCAATCTATGGAGAGCTGATTTCAGGTGTTGGCATTGTTTGGGCATTTGATTTGCCAGTCAGGTCGGTCCATGATTAATCTCAAGACCATTTCATTGCTCAATTTTGGGTATGTTTTGCCTTTATCTGGCATGGGGATCCCTTGATAGTAGAAAGTTGTAAATGGGGTAGCTTTGCTGATTCATGGTAGGCACTGGTGAAAATTACCTGTGGTGTTCATATTTATCTGTGACTACTGCTTGGTTTTGCCGACTCACTTTTGCTGCCATAATTCGATAGCCAAATACCAGAAATTTGATTTTGCTGCCACCAATATGGATAATATTGATATAGAAACCTCAAAAACTATAGTATTGAGTTTAACAGTTGGGAGTGTTTGAGCAGAAGCGCAAAAATGATTAGCAAGAAACAGACCACCTTAGCAGATAACGATCTCTTGTTGCCATTGTATCGAGATTGGTCCGGGATAGAAAATCACAACTTAATGAAAGTACACTCAATTTCTTTTCTCCAAGTCCTTTGGTTTCTGGGAAGGTAAAAAGAAAGAAAGCGTTTTAGGTTTCCTAGTTAATCTGAAATTTTATTTTGAAATTTCAAATTTGGAATTTTGTTTGGGTACAAATCTGTGCATTTTATTGTTAGGAGAGTGTTTGTCTTGTGATTTTGTTCGGGTTCAAAAGCAAGTTCTTGTTTCTACGGCATTTGTTATTGTCGTGTATTTGGTAGTTGAAAATGGAGAGAAAGCTGATGTGGTAGAAACGGTCATCATATCCATCTCCTTGGCTAAATTTGGCCAAAGAAATCACTGAGCATTTTTTGGCTCCAGCTTTGGCCTGCCATTGGAGTGCTGCAAAATGGCCTTGAAGCCAATTTTTGGCTTGAGCTGGAGGTTTGACTTGCCGTTGGAAGATGCTTCGATAGGCAAAGACACAACACAAGATTAAGCTGTCCAAAAAACCAAATCAGGTGCTCAATTGTGGTTTGAACGCCATAACCTTATTGAAATTACAAAGGGTCCTCGCTCCTCTCCCATTATAGGCACCATTTGCATTATAGGCCTACAAGAAAAGAACACGAATCAATCTTTTCCCGATAGTGAATTATGAATAGGACGACATACAAGAACGGAGAAGCTACATCTCATATTCGTAATGCTTGCTCAAAGTTAAACATCACGCTTGATAATAGAGCGTTTGAACATCATTTGCACATATGAACATCTTAACATTGCACAGATGTTCCTTTTTCAAAAACAAATTGTGCAATGTTAGAAATAGTTGAGGTGTAGGACCAAAATGCTTCAGATAGGCATCAGCCAATATGTAGACCCAATTAAACCTGGGCCTCTGTGGTTAGGTCCAGGTTATTTGGGCGAAGTTTCAACCCCTTCCCAACCACCCACACAACATTCCAAATTCACATTCACCGACTATAAGTTAGAAACTAAAAATAAAATGGCATGTATGCACGTAAAAAAGCCAGGGGTAGAGAGAAGGTGTTCCGGGAATGAGAAATATGAGCTTACGGGCCAAACTTTTAAGTTTCATGCGTTGACACCAACACCAGTCACCAAGCCAAGCCAAGTTAATCCTTTGGGTTGCATTGCATTCATCTTTTATGAGCAAAAGACACATTCGGTGTTGGCTGAGTTTTCGATATCGACTGCCAAGTCAATCCTTTGGGGTCGCATTGCATTTGTGTTATATGAGCAAAATATATATTCGGAGAGACAAAACGGTATTTTCGGTATTTTTCATTTGCTATTGACTAAACGTCTAAACGATATTTTCGGCATTTTTACTTGTTTTTCCACCATTGAAGGCAACTCATTTATCCCAACTAAATGGTATTTTTAGTAGAAACAAGTGGTATTTTGGGTTTAGGCTTATGACAAAAGACAGCGCGTAAATTCAGCCAAATTTTAAAGCTTATGCCGTAGATGCTCAAGAAATTATTGGGTGCCGAGCGGGCACCGCCACGCGTATCCCGGCGGTCCAAAAATGTTTTGGACGGCCCAGATCTCTCTCTCTCTCTCTCTCTCTCTAAAATCCGTACCGTTCAAAATATTCTTAGACAGCCGAAATACGCACTGATACCGCCATGTCCGGCATTGAAAAATTTCTCTACTCAAACAGAAAGTGATTGCAAGAGTATTTAGATGAGCAGATAAACCACATCTTAACTCTTTCTCTTTCCATTTTGGGCGGTTAATTTTTTTTTGCCCTCTCTAGGGTCAGATTTGTTTGGCGATCCCTTTCACTAGTAGTGAAGACGGTGATAAGGGCTTGTAAAGGACCAGTACGTATAGAAAACTACTACTACTATTTAGGACCACGTACGTTTGTACTCAATTTTGACATATTCATCAGGCGCTGTGGTAGAGTGCCAGTGGGCATGAGGTCACGGTCAACAAAAAATCAAAATTAATTGGGCTCGCATTGTTGATCGACGAGAAAGTCAAAGTTAATCAAGTCCAAGTGCGAGATGATCAATGGTTGAGAAATCAATCGCAACATGATAAAAGTACACCGGATCTATCCCACCTTATCATTCAACAACAAACTCTTATGTTTTAGGGTAGCTAAGATATTTCAGAGTCTAATTGCATTCATAGGTAGATCTTCAAGGCATATATCCATAGAATATTTTTTACATTTCATTGGATTTTAAGCATTATAAGAGAAGAATACACGAGGATTTGTTCGTGAATACCACGTGGCACTTAAAAGAGCAAGTTCTTGTTGGTGATGGTTATGGGATAAGCAAAATCAAGGAATAGGCTCTGGAAAGTAGGAAGCACTTAAACTCTTGACCAATTTGAAAGGTCAGGTGGCAGCCATCAAAGGACTTCGCTCTGTTATCAAGGTCTTCAACCAATTACAGTTCCCATAAATAAAAGGAAGTGAGTTTGAGACGTGGAACACGTGTCACATTCTCAGGGCCCAGTTCTAGGGACAGATAACAGCTTTTCAAGGCATTCAAGAGGGAATTGTTCTCAATTATTGGATATTTACAATGGTTATAAGGGTGGTTTTGCTACATGAAGCTTAAGTGAGCTGTGATTATAGCCAAAATGGTTTATGCATACAAGGAAGTAGGAATATATGCCTTGGAAAATAAAAGTTATGCCCATTTTTTTTGTCCGTTATAAAAGGGACACGTGACAACAATCATGGCCATTGTTGTTAACATCAACGGTTGAGCGTATTTCAAGCTTATCTGAATAAATGAGAACGATTTTAGAAGAAGTTGAAACGTATCTCACTTGGCCCACTTTCAAGGCCATCTATGCTGTTTTTCAGGAGATAGACCACTATAAAAAAGGGAAAAACAGGGTAGGCCAAGGGCTCTGCGCCTCACACTCTAAATTTCGATCTTTGATCTTTACCAATTAGCTTTTACGACGTTTCAAGTTCTTGCAACTTGTTTTACCTTTCCCGTTCAAGCTTCTAATCATGGGTGTGTTTTCATGGGAAACAACTTCTTGTTTTTTTATCTTTTTTCTTTTTGGTGTGTGGATGCCCAAATTAAGCTAGAAGAGGATGAACAAATTTAATTTTGTTTTTCCAGGTGAAGGTCATTATTGTTAGTTATTGTTAGTGAGATTTGAAGTAACCCAATCAAATACGTGAGAGTATATAGTGCCTACCACTCCATTTGCAAAATAAATCTAACGAAACGTAATTACACTGAAGAAAAATCCAAATTTATCATAGTGAAAATCCAAAAGCTTGAAAATGAAAAGATACACGCAAACTAGGTTTCAAATAAGAAGTCCATAATCTCTTTTTAGATTGTCCTAATCGTAAAATAATCTCTAGTTTTGCTAAATGCTTATTTAATAAACTCCTTGAATTTGCATGAAAGCGAAAGAGAAGTAAATATTGATGCTCAAATTCAATCTCAATAAAAAATAGACTCTTTTTTTCCGAAGTATCGGTTTTTCTTTTCAACTTTTTAAAGGACCTTCCACATCGCCCATCTAGCGGGGCAAGACTCTTTTCCCTCGTATACGGCAAGTAAAGGAACGAAATTTGTTTTCAGTTACTTCAATCTACTTTTATATCTTTGCGGTTGGTCTCGTGGGCTCAAGGGTTTGCTTCTAAAATCTAAGTTTCGAAACATTTCAAATGTTATCAACTCTTTTATAATCAATTCATACGGAGCTTTTCTTTGACTTTAAATGGAGTTCCGGATGATAGAATCGATCCACATAATTAGTCGTAATGCACGTAAATTGACCCGAACATCTGATGGTAAAAAAAATATTTCTTCTCTTTCAGTGTGTTTGGTCTACTTTATTTATATCCAAAGTTGAACGTAGCACTGATTCAAAATTACCAGTCACACGAAAAAGTAAGTATGCCAACTAGGTAATGGACAGATGGACTAAAGGTCAATTAGGCACCCATAGTCAAGATTACAATCTCCTTTAATTTCAACTCATCATTGAAATGTTAGGGTTAAAGACAAATGGGCTCATGCAAAAGTTCCTTGAGGTAGCTCATGGCTTGAATGGTGCAACTACCTCACGGGGCACTTTCAACAGCTCCTCTAATTAAATGCCCCTCCAGAATTCAAATTGAGACAACATTCAATTTGTTAGACGGCTTGGATACTGCACTATTGGGTTTTCATTTCCCAAGTTGTTACTACAAAACTTGCTTAATTAAGTTTAGAGTCTATTGGATTATAATTGTTTTTATTTAGTTAATTCGAATGTTGATGTAAAATTAGTAAGTTGGCAATTTGGCATCCAATTAGCATGAATAAGGGCTGCTTTGGTCCAACTTTACCTCTGGAATTTTTTTGTGGTTTTTTTCATAATTTTTACATCATGTTGTTCGCGGCTTGACGAGAGGAATCGGAAAAATATAAAAATATAGCCCTAGTAGAATCAGTCTAATGATATATTTTTGTAGTACCACTAGATTTTGATCTCAATGTCAAATTGACACCTAAGCTTTGTTAAACTTCAATCAGACACCTAAACTATGGGGTCGTTAATCAATTAACGCCATACTGTCTAAATCTATCAAATTAGTGATGGAAATCGCTAATCTGGCCAACACCCCTAGCCATTACACTCTTATTAAGATAGTGACATGGTAAAAAAATGTGTGTGTGTGTGTGTGTGTGTGGTGGTGGTGGGGGGGGGAGGATTGTTGATGAATCACCCTTTTTATTTGAGAAAATCCCCAAACCCTCTTTTCTTCTTCTCCCCTCCCCAAAAGCTAATACTAACTCCCTGTTTTTGCACTGTGTAGGGATTGTGGTTTGGAAGTAGCGCTCTCTCTCTCTCTCTCTCTCTCTGAGTGTGTGTGTGTGTGTGTGTGTGTGCGCGCGCGTGTGTATGTGTGTGTGTACAAGTCGGTGTTTTGAAACTCAGTGAAATAGGATGTAATTTGTGTTTAGCTTTTGTGTGCTTGGATTTGATTTGTGTTTGATTCTTGTGAGTATGCTTCAATTTGAACAAAATAGTGTAAAATAATTGGTACCAAAGTAAACTAATTTTTGGTGTGGGGAGTGTGGGGAGTGTGGGGAGAGAATAGAGGGGATTTTAAACGTGAAGGCGGTGGATTGAGGGGATTTTACATTGAATGACCCATATCTACTTAAAAGGATAAGCCTTGTAAGTGGTGTGCTACCCAATTGTATAAGGTCCAACATTTTTTCTATTTATCCAATGTGGGACTTATCTTTCACACATGTTCTCAACAATCTCCCCATCATGTGTGAACCATGCAATTGGGCCTAACTCCCCCCCAATCCGATCCACTTGACGCTCCCCTTTGATCTGATTCACTTGACTCCCCCTTAATTCTTGATTTATCTCTTCAACACCGTGTCCTGACCCGGGCTTATTTACTGCACACACTCCATCGAGAGTCACCATACTCCACGAGAGCCACCTTGCTTGCCAGCCAGGTGCCGCACGCACCAGGAAATTTTCTTGCTCCATCGAGAGTACCCACTCCACCAAGAGCCACCTTGCTGCTAGCCACCTGCCGCACGCACCAGGAATTTTCTTGCTCCATTGAGAGTTACAATGGATTTTCTCGCTCCACCGAGAGTCTCCGTGCAAGCCCACGACCATCGATGCTTGCAAAAGAGTCCGCCCATAAATCGTCAGCCATCGGCTCTGATACCACTTGTTAGGAGTCTGATCCACTGAGGTTTTACCCGTGTGCGTGTAGGCCAACCAGTTGGGGAGTATCCACAGAGTCCCCACATCACATGGACCCAATAGACATTGAATGATTTATATCCACTTAAAAGGCTAAGCCTTGTAAGTGGTGAGCCACCCAAATGTATATTAAGATCCAACATTTTTTCTATTTATTCGATGTGAGACTTATCCTTCACACATGTTCTCAGCAAACAGGACGAAGAGGAGGATAAGGCCACATGCTTGATTGGACGGAGTCGTTGGTTCAAGTCAGCGATTTTCGTCATCAATTTGACAGATTTAGATAGCAAGGGTTAATTGATAAACACCTTCATAGATTAAGTGTCTAATTGATGTTTAACAAAATTCAAATATTTATTAGACATCGAGGTCAAAGTTTTGGGGTTATTTTTAAATTTTTCCCTAAGCATATTAGTAAGAGGTCGATTAATAAGCCGTTGGGCCACTGGTCCATTTTAATGCGCCTTTTTGGACCTCTCATCAATTCTCGTTTTTTTTTTTTTTGCCAAATTAGTTTACTTGCGACTTGCGAGACGCTGCATTAAAACTAGGATGGTTTTGCTTTTTTTTTTTTGAATTGTGGGAGGGAGCAATCAGTATAGCAATTACCTTAGACGTGATCATAGAGGCTCCTGACCGGCCAGTGGAATGTCTAGTTGGAGCCATAACTATAGACCGTCACCATGGCACTACTTAAATACAAGTGAGTATAAGTGTATATCCCAACAATCATTTGGCACTGACAAGACTCGAAACCGAATATTCCTTAAAATATGAGGTACCCTGACCACTAGGGCCTAGGGGTGTCCACAGATCAGATCCGGACGGATGGGAGCCGGATCCGATACGCTTAGAGCGGATTATGATTTTTAAGATCCGGAACCATCCGTAGGTGACATACGGATGGATCGGATCGGTTACGAATCAGATAGGATTGGGCGGATTTGACAGATTAAAGAAGGATTATTAGGCGGATTGAGAGGATCGAGCGGATCCAAACCAGATCCGGAACTGCCAGATAAGAAATTCTCGATCCGGAACCGAACTGAACATTCACGGATGAATCGAATTAAGCGAATTAAATGATCCGGTGAACAGTCCTACTACCACCCGTAGCCGTATAAAGATGGTTCTGTTGATGCACGATAACATTGACTGTGGCTTCTGCCGTGGAATTGATGATACCAAGAAATTGATGAGACTATCGCGACCACGTCAACTATTCCTGCCATGCTAATTGATCCTCTCCAGTCTCCAGTTGTGTAGGTCAGCATAAGGACTAATTTCTCACTCATCAAATTCAATTGACCGGTGTAAGATTATATAGAGATCTTCACGCCCACACAAATAATTCGAGTTGGTTATTTATTTTTCAAAATGACCTTGTAAAAATTGATTGGGATGATTGCAAGTACGTAATCTAATCTTTCCATTTTCATACCGAATTCTATGTTCTAAATAAATTTCGAAGAAAAATCAGACAATTAGATTAAGTACTTATAGTCCTTCGATTGAACTGATTTTTTACAAATATACATAGTATAAAATTCATAGCCGACTTGGATTATTTGTTTGAGGCTGCAAGTGGGCCCCTCATAACATTTGTGCACAGTCTGTACCAAAACCCATAGTTTTATAATTTTTATTGAACACTTCATCCGTCCCAAATTATTGTTTTTGTTTCGAGAATCCAACTTTTAAATAATTGTATCCAAAAAAGGAAAAAAATGTACCAATGTTAATTTTTTAAAACTAATCCTTTAATTTGAGACAACCAAAAAAGGAAAAAGGAACATCAGTTTGGGACGGATGGAGTACAATATTGAAGTTTATTGGGTTTTAAACAAGTTTGAACAACACAATAATTAGGGGATGTTCCACTAAGCCAGCTTCTTGATTTTTTGACTTTTCACGACTTTTTATATAATGTATTATGAGATGATGACTGTCTCAATTTTAGAAATAAACTGGCTTTTTGATTTTTTTTGAGTTAGTAGAATAGGGTCTTAGCTGGACAAATCTATGAGCTTTTTTTAAAAACAGAGCTCAGCTCCACCAATACCGTCTGAAATCTGGTTAACTACAAATAATTAAAACTTGGCCGGCCATAGCGTCCAACCCTTATATTAGGGCATCTCATAAACTCTTTTGGAGCTATATTTATTATTTTAAGGTCAATGAGTTAAGCAGGTCTTGATAATAATAATAAAAAGGATTAAGTAGGGCAGTTATTAAGATTTCCACTTTATTCCTTCCTCGATTGATGCTTTTAAGAAGCTTCTATAAAAATAAAAAAAAAAAATTAAAATAACCGGATCTTTGAGCCAGCTTGCATGTACCTTGACTGATTTGGGATCGTGAAATTAATGACTGAGCAAACTCTCTAGTAACCCCAAAGTTTAATTTGGTCTCCAAAAAATTTGAACATGCAACCTCACTAATTAATTTCTCATACCTATTTCGCCCAAATTCCTTGCAGTTAACAATTATTCTATATACCAGAATTCTGGAAATCCCGCCCCAGGCGGGAATTAAGTCGCCCGGGCAGTTTTGTCCGAGTTTCCGTACGGATTATGTGTGGCTGTGCATTTTTGAGAGTTTTAACCTAATTTTCTGTATTTTCTTATAAATAGGAGCCGTGTGGCCTCTAAGGCTTTGGACTTCTTGAGTGAATCCTTTTGAGGGAGCCCCCACAGATTCCCCGTAGTGTGTTAGGGTTCCTTGGTTTCGAACGTCTAAAAAATCAAGGTATAATTCCAACAGTAATCGTGAATGTAAAATTCAAAAGATTAGATCAAGCACTTATACTCATTTGATTGAAAAAATGGGTCGAAAAAATTACTTATTTCAAAATTACTGAACGGGTCGAATCATTCGGTTCCCACAACATTTCGCGTTATTTATAGCTGCATTTCTTTTAGGAGTAGTATTTTCTTTTGCAAGACTTGGTTCATTTTTTCCCAATCCAGTTGTGTCCGTATTGCATGATTGAACCGCAAGTCGGTACACAGTATTTTGTCCTTGTGTTTCGAGCCTATCACTATCAGTCAGTGGGAAAATGCCTGCTGCAGCACATTCATATATGAAAGCATCATCATTTGGGAGAGAGAAAGAGGAGAGAGAAATCAACCGAGCTGATAAAAATAGACCATAAAGCGTGTCGTGTCCGGCTCGCCATAGCTTATCCCCCTGTC